>JAKTUB010000348.1:27075-38267 GCA_030556465.1 Metschnikowia picachoensis | reverse complement strand
AAAATGATGTTTTTGAGATTTCGTGCCGAACGCTTGCGTCTGTGGAGGAAGTCTTCAAAAGGGCGGCGATTATTGGCTTGAGAAACGCTGCGGAGGCAAGTCATGACCGCTATTCGCGTGCTAAAAACGTGGTTTTGGACGATGCGCAGGCCGTCTCGTCCCGGTGTGCATGCTAGCCTTTGTGTATGGTTCTTTCGAAAACTTTCAAAGCGATAAAAAGATGATGCATCGTGTCACGTGTCTGCTATAATGTTTTGCTTTTGTTAAGATCTTATGCTGTCTTTGTCTTGGTTCTGTTGGGACTCTGCGAGGACTTTATCTGCATTCTGTCAGGACTGCGATGAAAGCGTGATGAGTAACCAAGAATTTTGTTGATTTCATTGCGAAAAAAGGCCAGTTCAAGTAATTGGCCTCGGGCTTCTCATCATGGAACGAAACTCCACTACGAAAAGTCCATGAAAAACCTTGGCTCTCTTGGTTCTCTTGGTTCTCTTGGTTCTCTTGGTTCTCTTGGTTCTGTTTAATGTCCATACAAACTATTCTTTCACTCTTGTCAAGGCTGGCTTCCGTGCCAAAAGAAATGGCTTTTTCAGCCTATAGAGATCAAACCCCCGATTCAAGCCACTCGCAACCAATCATAATAGTGATATTTGCTAAGGAATAATGAACACACTCCCTGTACACTATTACGACTCCAAACTGACACCTGAGAAGGTCAAGTTTTCAGATATGAAAAACGCACCGCTTACGTCTGAATTCATTGTTGTTTTTACTTTCCTTCTTTGCAAGACTCTCAACCAAAGCAGCTCACATATCGCTTCTCCAGACCTCAGGAGGAAAGGGAGGAAAGCTCGCCTCATGAAAACATGGAAATGGCTTGACTCATGAAAACATGGAAATGGCTTGACTCATGCAAAAACGGTGAAAATCTTGGCATTTCGGTCATGATTATATCTGGCCAGCGCTTCTTAAGATGAGAAATTCGAAAAAACATCATGCACAACACCACACGCCAATCCTCAGTGATGGAGTATCATGGCCAAATGAGTGCGTGATTGAGGAGACCCTGTCATCCTGTCTCATTCTAAATTCGAAAAAATCATCAAAAATTCCAACATGAAGCAGACCGGGTTTCGGCTCAGTATAGTGTGTAAAACAATATACACTAGCTTGAGGCTGATCGATCAAAAACATTGTTTAGGGACATACAATGCGCCAGAGTTGATTACAAGCCCACTTAATTTAGTGCAAAAAAAGGATTCACATGAGCCCTTCATTCATATTTGATTCAGTCAGTTTGCTTTCATCACCCTTGGACAATCGACTTGCGTCCTTTTCGCTTAATACTCATATAGATATCTCCTTAGACTCGCTGATATAAATAGATGCATGGATTTACGCGTTCACACGTGCTTATATACAGATAAGTGCTACTATGCGGAACCCAACAGTTTCATGAGCTACTTAAAAAACCAGTGGCCCCCTAGCCGTTCGGAACACTCCAAAAAAAAGTCTCTTTCCCTTCAGATCGATGATGTTCCTGCATATACCGCTCGTGCAACTTTAGATGTCCTTTGTCGCTGGAGCCTTGGCGAAAGCCTGCTCGTGGGCCTACTGAGCCTTTGTCTCTGTGTCAACAGCGTTTCCTGCTGCTTGAGCCTGTTCGCTATTGGCATGTGCCGGTTCGCCAGACTGTGGGCTAGGCACGGGCTCATCGTCCTCGTACAACTCCTCCTTGTAGTGCTCAGGGTGCTGTCTGAAACATGTGCGCATGGCCTCAAACTTGGTGATGCAATCGATGCCTTTGGGCTCGGTTTCCGAATACACAAAACACGCAAACGCAGCCTTGAATTCCTCACCACATGGGCCGTGTGCCATGCCACCAAGACAAGGGCAATCCCAGTTGATCTCGCCGGTCTCCGGGTTGAACGCCGCGGACTGCGAGCCAGCTCCCGCGTCTGTTTCGGCGGAATCCGTGTTGTTCGTAGCAGGCTTTGCAAGATCGACTTTTTGCTCGCCATTCTCTTCGATTTCGACCTCAAAAGCGGTTTTTTCGGGCTCCGCAGCCCTTTCCTCGTACGCCAATTCCGCTTCATCCTTCTGGACATCAGCATCATTGTTCGTAGCGGGCTCTGAAAGATCGACAATTTGCTCGCTGTTCTCTTCGATTTCGACCTCAAAAGCGGTTTTTTCGGGCTCTGCGGCCCTTTCCTCGTACGCCAATTCCGCTTCATCCTTCTGGACATCAGCATCATTGTTCGTAGCGGGCTCTGCAAGATCGACAATTTGCTCGCTGTTCTCTTCGATTTCGACCTCAAAAGCGGTTTTTTCGGGCTCTGCGGCCCTTTCCGCATACGCCAATTCCGCTTCAACCTTCTGGGAATCAGTGTCATTGCTCAATGAAGACTTAGGCATGAAAACGGCCGCTGAGGCCATGAGGGCAAGCCCTGAGGCAGCTGCAAGCGCAAATCTTGGCGTCGAGCGCAGCTGTCTCGTCGTGGAGAGTCTCCGCGTGGCCATGGCGGCGCTGCGGCGCATGGGTGCCTGAAATACGGGTCTAAACATGGTGGTGTGTGTGATTTCTGATGTTTCTAGAATAGTTTTTCAGGGTCCTGTAGACTCTACTGCTCACGTGCACCGGCTGAATTTTTGCGACAGCATCGCAGCCGCGACGTGCAGCTGACAAATCCCGCCCGGCTTCCATGCGTGAAACAATTACTCTTTTTGGTTCGAGGGTGGGTAAAAAGCACACCAAGCTGCGTAAAACGAATTATGAATCGTTATTTTCGAGAATTGGTAGGATAAATATCAATCAAAACTAGCTGATCTATTTTTCTTGGGCGTACTGGGTGAAATTTGTGTAGCCTAACTGCCTCTATAGAGAGGTGTATACGAGGAGTACAATATGAGGGAAAGAAACTCAAGAGTTCACTTTTAAGGGTTTGTTTTTTTGTTTTTGTTTTTTTTTTCTTGCTTGATACATGTGATTAAGGACTGGGAGACAGAATTGTTTACCTAGCTCTCCACAAAACTATACATGAATATATATAAAACCCTAGCCAGATTCGCTGCCATGCCTTGCGTTGATATCTTGGCTTGACTGCGTATGAGAATTAGTTAGGTTGTCATCGCCCTTCTGGCTGCACTTCTCCCACCTGCCGTCTTTTTTTATTAAGTTCATTCTTTCTAGTTATGTTCTCATTAATTCTACCATTACTACTCCCCATTAGACGGTGTCTGGAGCCCCCGAATATACTCGAGTGGATGTGGGCTTCACTCCGTAAGTAAAAGAATAGAAGAGGTGGGGGGTATTTCACGGGCGCCGGAGCTCCCCATATACTACACCCTCCATATCCTATCACAATGTCAAGCTCGAGTCAAGCTCAATAGGGTCTTCTTTCCCCGCTGATTTTGCCAAGCCCATTCCCTTGGCTGTGGTTTCGCTAGATAGTGGATAGGGACAGTTGGAATCTCGTTCATCCATTCATGCGCGTCACTAATCAGATGACGAGAAAATTTGGCTTCCTTAAGAAAGTCATAGAGTGATGGTCTATTAAGCGCAGCCAACCCGTCGACCAAGGTTTTGACTGCGAGGGGAGTCACGCATGCTTCACCACGAGCCAAGAGTGGTGTTTCTACCTTTTAAAGAATTCTCAGTGGCGAAACACGGGTGCTGGATTGCTCTCATGCTTCAACATGCTTTAAGCAGCCACGGATTTAAAAGACAACATGTCGTTCGAAGAAGTATTGGATGTAGTCACGCTGACCTGAATCTCTCCAGCACACCCTTCAGCATCAAAAACCGACTCTGCTACGCTATGGTCAGTCTCACCCTCCAGAAAATCCTGAACGCCACTATTATCACAGGTACTGACCCCCAGCGGACAAATGGGGCTTGCTCTTGAAAGCGGGGCCCTTGCTAAGTTGTCGCGCGACTGGTTTACAGCACCCATATCGAGGTTTTCACTCAAAGTCTCAGTAAAGCGAGGGTGGTTGAAAAAGTCCATGTTTTCTCTGGCTTCCAAATCGGTATGCAACGAAATAAATGAGTTTAACGGTTCGCTTTCAGACAAAGTTGGGCGTTTAAGCTCCGAGTAAGACCAGCGACAATACTTCATTGGGTCAATGACGGGCAACTTTGAATTCTTTACGTAAGTAAAGAATACGAGGGAAAGTGCCGCACCGAAGATAAGATCGATGAAATAGTGGTGTGTCAAGTACATTGTACTCCACCACAATAAGGCTGCGTAAGACCACCAAAGCGGGGTAAGTTTTGGAAACAACCAACACAAGAATAAAACGTCCAAGACGGCACACCCAGAGTGGAGGAAAGGGAAGACGCCGAACACTAAGGGAGAGTTCTCGAATGTTGTAGTGTACATGCCAATTCCGAAAAATGTGTCGATTCTGCCCAACCCGCCGGGAGATCCATATATCGAATAATTGGCGGGCTCGAGACCGTGTATATTTTTATACCAAGGAGGCGCGGCGGGAAATAAAAGTTGAATGAGTACACCGGTCAAGTTCATGTATCCGAAGGCCAACCCAAAGGATTGTAGCGAGGTAGGGGGCGCAAAAAGAAAGATGAATAGCGCAACAATGAATGGAGATGCAGAATGGACTATTACATAAGGTAACCAAGCAAGTACATCAAGGACAGAATTGTTTGTTTCGGCCAACACGTTGGATAGATTGTCGCCATACAAAATTGTCTCCATCGCCGGGAGAAACTTCACAGAGATTGCAGGTTTCCAAGAATGAGGGATCTTAGACGCTGAAAAGAAGAGGGCTAACCACGCAAATATGGGCAAGGCAGGAACAAGAAAATGCCATGTCAACGGCACCAAGAAACAGACACAAAATGCAGCAAGGATCGGAAGCTTGATCATAATGGATGCTGGGAAAATCATGAACACAAAGAATATGACAGTGGACTAGAATCCATTATGGGAAATTTCCGTGAGTTTCCACTGCTTAGTATGGAGCTTACATAGAGACTTGCGAATGTCTGTCTCAAAGTCAAGATCGGCTAATGTGCTACCTTGTTGCTTCTCACGAAGGAAATGGTAGTGGAATAGCTGAAAAGCCTTTTGGACAGGCGCTGACCGGACAATTTGAGACATTCAGTTGATGGCCCAGATTTTCTAGGTTTTTTCGGGGCCTCAACTGTTCCCGATTTGCAAACCTTCGTCTGTGATGGTGCCTTTCGAGTCCAGATGGGGGTGTAGGGGCGAGACCAATAACTTTGGCAGAGAAAAAACGAAACACGCTCGAGGAGGGAAAACAAGAAAAAGGCTGGGAGATCTCGCACGCGGTGCGCCTAAAAATATACAAAATATACGGCTCGTGACATCTGTAGCATGACTTAAAACATCAAGGACGAAAGATTGTTTTTTTTTTCTATTCCAAGACGCCTTATAAGATTTTGTTTAATGAAAAAGATCAAAATTTAAATTCTGATATATTCAAGCTTTCGTGGAATTCTGGCTGGTTTTGATCAAATCCAGATCTGCTGTGTCTCTCTCAATTGCTCGGTAAGATCAAGGCAAAACCATTTAAAGTCTCGTCAAAATGCGGAAGAGAAAAAGTCGAAAAGAAGCGACAAAAATCAGAATGCAAAGTAAAACCCAGATTGGGCTAAGCAGAATAAAAAAAATCCATCATTTATATAAAGCTACATCACCATAAATTATTACTCATATGCTTTGCATGGATATATCTTCTTTTTTTTTATTATTGTTTCTCGTCACATTTCAACATACAGATGTTAATATACACACCAAGGATTCAGCGATGTCTCACGTCTTGGGCCAAATTCCCCATATCCACCGGAGTTTCTTTCACCGGCGCAGTAAGCGAACTGGCCCAGAATAACGAGCAGATCACCAAAATTATAGAGCCTGCGCCTATCATGCGTACTGCCTTGATGGATTGAGATACTGCCGTTTTCTCGTCGCCAATACGGTCTAGCAACTTGTTGAAACTCTGGGCCTTTGTTTTCACCAGGTATGTTCTTTTAGTGAACATGCTTAGTTGCGCTGGCCGAGCGACTTGCTTAAAAACTGGCTGTGCCAACTTTGTTGTATTTCTAAACATTTCAGTGATTTGTGGAGGGGTCAATCGGGGTATAATATTGAGTGGAGAAACATTCACTAGACTTGTGAGTTGTGGGCCATGTCACGTGACAATCCTTGTCAGCTTTCATGTCTACAGATCTTTACCCTCTGTGTATACGACCAGGTTGATTAATACTGGTAAGATGAAGTTATGGAAATAATGGGGAACTTTTTTTTGAATTGGTTTTTGGAAAAAACCGAACCTTGTTTGTCAATTCAGTTCACTTGTATCTCTTGAGAATGGTCTTGAATTGACTGAGCATACACCGTGATACGGTGGTTGTACAGTAGTGATGACAAGTCGCATTCGATTTACAGTGGAAGGTTCGCACTTTAAGTTTTCAAGAAACCCGTTTATATTTTTAGTTTTAGTTTTATTTTTATTTTTATTTTTATTTTTATTTTTATTTTTATTTTTATTTTTATTTTTATTTTTCTTCTTTATCTTTTCTTTCCCCTTATTTGCACCTGGTTTCAAATTCAATGACACTCGAGCAACTCGGTGACATCCATAGGCACAAAATCCAGACCCTCACACACCCAAAGCACGTCTCCTGAGATATAGCATTGTGAGATTTTCCCATCTAAGAACTTGATTTCCCAAATTTCATTCAAATTGCCGTCTCTATGGATCGTGCTTTGGAATAGGGCATTATTCTGCACACAAAGCTGCTGAACAACGTCCTTAAAAGTCACGATTAGATCCAGTGCAGCAATTGCATATGTGCTATGATGGTTATCTTTGCCCTCACTCTGTATCAACAGTTCGAGCTCAGATCCTGGGGTTTCGTCATTGTTGTACGAAGGGAGTAGCGCGGCAAAAGCTCGGTTTTTTCGGAAATCGTGCATATCTCTTATAGCAGTGTTAGTGTACCAGAGCAACAAGGCCTCCATGTCGGGGTACTTGCTAGACAATGCAGCTAATTGCGCTTGCCATGTATGAAATGTAGGTAATGGGTTTTCTCCAGCCTCAAGCAACTGCCTCAAATGTCTTATCATTGGGTTGAGAACCGTGAACAGCAAAAGCATTTCCAGCTGCATCAAAGAGACAGTCCCAAATGAGTGTTGCAAATCCAAAATAATTGAAAAAGTGTCGAGCGAGCGATTTGTGGGCGTTTCTTGACAAAAACGGACCAATTTGGAGATCATAGCTCGTTTTAACGAGTCTACTCTCTTCTCATGATACTGTGCAATGAGAATTTCGCCCATTTGGCAAAAATGCTCGAGCACGGGTTTCATTTCGTGTTCGTAGTGGGCCCAGGGATTTTCCTGACTCGCCAATTCTAGCCAGAGCTGCGAAAAACACGTCTGATACTTATCTGCAACAACATCCACAACCAGACGGCGCAGTGAATCATCCCATTCATAGTCCGAAAGGTACTCCAAAATCCTGCTATCAAACCCGGATGAAAGATTCCATGAAGCTATGATTTCTTTTACCGTAGGAATCACGATTTCGCCAAGAGCAAGCTGCTCAACCAATGGAGAGTCGATGATCACGGGCGAGTCTAGCCAGAACCTAAGGTCATATGCAGAACCAATATTTTCCTCGTTTTTATCAAAGGCTTGCTTCAAGAGCTGCAAGATCATCGAGTCCCATAGCGTTAGTACTGGGGATATGTGCTGTGTGGCTAGATTTCTGTATAAAACTGCCCATTGCAGCAAGGTGTCAATGGCAGATTCGTCTATCGACGAGAATAACGATGTCACGTGCGCTTTCGCGTAAGATACAAAAACAGTCTGTATGTCGGGAATCATGGAATATGGCTCTCGCACAAGGTCCTCGAGTAGCGATGTTGTGTTAGTGATATCTCGCTCGTCGGCCGATACTTTGAGTTTATTCACCAATAGTTCGAGATTGGCTTGCTCGCTTTTGTCCAATGCGAGAGACGTTTCAGTATGACCAATTTCAAGGCGTAGAGCTTTTGTCTTTTCGTCTATCAGTATCACTTCTGTGAGGGTTTTTGAAAGCTTAGTGTATACTTGTTTCACCTCCAGCGTGGTCTGGCCTGCAGATAGACCATCAGATAGTTCCTTATAGTGTAAAGGCACGGGCACGCCTGCTCGTTCGAGGCCGTCAATTACCACAAAGAGGTCGTAGCTGGGCTTGGAAAACGTGACTGTTTTGGGCTTTTCCCCGTCTGAACTCTGGTCAACTTCGTGTTTACTGGAATTCTCTCGAATTCCGCCCACACCCAAGCCCTGGGGTCGTAGTTTAGTCTCTATAGGAACAGAAATGCCGTTTTTCCGCGTGCCCAAGCCTTCGCCTTCCTTGTATCCCATTCCCAATAAGAGTTTGGCCCCGATGCCGTACTGGCTAATCATAGAGTTCTGCTTCAGATTCGAATTGGACCCATTTTTCATGTTTTTTCGATTAAAACCAAATTTAGCCCGTGCTGGGTCTTTTGTGTACGGCCGCGTGCTAAGGGAGCCATTGTTATCATTACCATTATCTATTCCATCGATTTCTTCCTCGGCCTCATCATCGTCTTCCTCAAGATCTGAGTATTCATTAGACACCACCATGCTCATCATGCCCTTTGTGGGCTTGCTCAAATTTACGTTCCCAGAAAAGTCTTCATCCGGATTTTTCCCTGAAGCCGCAGAAAACGATATCCCGCCTTTTCTTGCGGTCATTCCTTGACATGTACAAGACTTGTGGAGAATAGTATATGCATCTAGGTGCTAGGACAAGGTCGCACTCGCGCACAGTGTTGTTCAAAAGGATCGATTTCGCATTACGTCGACAGCGTTTTTACGTATCGTATTAACGCCGTAACGTAAGATCGAAATTACGTTACGAAAACGCCAGCCTCCCGCGTAACGTACCGTTTTTACGTTGACGACCGATTTTACACCATTTATGCAGTATTTTTTTTGAAATATTTGCAGGAATTTAATTGGCCCGAGATCTCAAGGTGTGAGTGCGGGTGCAGAGATCGGTGGACCATCTAGCCGGCGTGTGTAATCAATGCTACACGGCCATAAAAGCCAAATTGACACCTTGAGTTATGGATAGTGTGAGCCTTTACATTGTGGCGAGTTTGAAGATTAACAATTCGAAGAGTGCCCCATAATTTCGTGCCTTAGCGAGCCGGTCTTCCAGGCTTGGTACTCACAATTCTGCTATGTCTGCTTGTTTTTCATTCAGCTCAGTGTATGTAGCATTATATTAGAGGATTGAGATTCTTGAATAACATACCAGCGCCACAATTCGAAGGTGGGGTGTAAAGTAATAGTCCAGGTCAAACGTGAGAGGAATATTGGCTTATCTGCTTGAGTGCAACTTATCTGCGGTGTGGTGATAAGCGGTACTCTTTCTGGGTTAAGGTTCGGATACTCCATGCAAGACAAATAAATGTTGCTTACTCACTCTTGATATAAGTTCCGGGCGCATAATCATGACTAAAGGACCCATTACACAAAGAAAGCCAAATTGAAGCTAAAGAAATCTACATACGAGCATACAAGCAGTACAAAAAGAAGTATGTGGATATCACAGACGTATTCACAATAGTTGATGACGATGCCACCTCAGTGCGTGCAGCGAAGTATGTTTATGGATTTGGCTTTGCCAAATGAGCAAGTTTAGACAAATATTTCAGAGAGCCTCAGGAGCCAGAGGATCAGGACCATGGCCTTCTACATGATTCGCAAGACAATTTACCCTCTACTCTATCGTATGGCCAGGGACTATTTTGCTGTTCCAGCAATGTCAGCGCCCGCAGAATCACCTTTTTCTCGTGTTGGTGACATTGTTACAAAAAAAAAATTGCCTTCTGCCAGTGTCGATCAAGATGATGGCAATACTCAAATTGCAGGGTGCTGTTGATATTGAGGTGAGTACTGTTGATGAACTAGAGGCCGAAGAGGAAGTGGAAGGGGACACCCACTGTAGTAAGGTTGGAGTTGATGACTTATTACAACTACAGTGAGTTTGCAGAAGAAGACACTGATAAATTTGAATTGTTAGCACAAGCTATAGCTGTGTGAAATCATAAAGTTTATATCTTCCTCAAGTTTCGAGTTATTCGTTTTGTTTATCCATGATATCCTATTCCGAGCGTAAAAACGCAGCCGTAATTGATTACGCCGACAAAAATCCTAGCGCTTCGTAACGTGTTACGGAAATGTTGAAACGTTTCTCATCACGCATCGAATTTTACGTTACGCGCTCGACTACGCTCGATTGAACAACACTGCTCGCGCATATACATTTCGCAGGTTTTCAGGGACCATTGGAGACTATCTGGTCTACACACGACCATGAAGCCAGCGCTCGCTCGCAGTGAGAAATTTTCACCGAGCCAAGAGAGATAATATTATTTTCTTCTTTACCACAACTTAAAAGCACATAAAGATCATACACGGGCGCAGTAAGTCAAATATTATCAGGCCGAAGCACCTTCCAACTATTGTTTCCAGATTGTAAATACCTGTGTGAGGCACATCTCACTCAGTGTTGTATAATATCAAACACACACATTTCCGCAGCGAGCGAAACTAGCCGTCACAGCTATGCAGGACAATTTTCGAAGCTGTATTATGAAAACATATGGAAAAAGAGTCATGCATTTGTTTGACTGAGCTTCTGGGACAAGGCTGGTACGCTGCATGCGTTTACTTTGATATGTGGGAAGAAAAACTGAAAAATTGAAGGAAAGTACGGATTTTTGTCGTTGTTGACGGTGTATCGTTCTACCCTTCTATCGTTAGACTGGATGGTGCGCTACCGCGTAGTGAAGGCAATACAAACATTTCAACAAACACCGAGAAAGGTAGAAAAAAGGATGAAGGAAGAAAAAGAATAAGAGAAACTTTGTTTCGTCAGCATAAACGTTTTTTCACCCCAAAATGCAAGATATCTTTCAGTAGCTCACAAATTGCCCCCAGCTATTCTGGATCAGGTACTGGTGTGCAATGTTGTATCGTACAGCCTAATACGAAAGAAGCTAGCAATAATGAAACACCATGCTTTTGCGGATGACGTCAACATATACTTGGGAAACCGTTCAGATTATGCTATTGCAGCGTCTGTCATTCAAAACTTTGAGAAAATCAGTAATAGCAAAGTGA
>JAKTUB010000348.1:0-17512 GCA_030556465.1 Metschnikowia picachoensis | reverse complement strand
TTTTTTTTAAAAGAAACAAATCTTATTCTACTTCGTTCAAATGTCTTTTTCAATTGTCTATTCAGAAGAGGCTGGAGGGCAGTGCCTCCTGTTGCCTCCCGGCGTCTGGATAAATAGACCTGGCGGACGGTGTCGACGTACCAATTAAGGTTGCGTAAAATATCGTAGGTATTGTTCTATGGTGCCAGCATCGAATTCAAAGTCATTGGTGCTTGTATGCTCAATTTATCCCAAATGACTTTGGAACAACTCCTCTTGGTGTATAGGTGATAAAGAAACTGTCTCGAATCAACCGGGCGCAAACAAAGATGACGCCGAAATCCCCTCAACGAGGTTTTTTTTTAGAGATATATCGTATTATAGGACGCTCTCGTTAGAGTATGGCAGGTACACCCAAACAAGCTCAAAAACTACACAACATACAGAAAAAAACCTATACTAGATCGCAACTTCACCCCAAGCATCGTTTGGCGACACGAGTTCTCTCATCGGAAATGAATCCGCTTTGAGACCTCTACCCAGAATGAACTCAACTAATCAGACTTATCAGACTGTGCAAGGGTTAGTCTCGGGTTCTCGGGGTCTCGGGTACCGGTTACTAGGCGGTTATCTGAAATACTTGTACATAAACCAGACTAATAACCGCTGGTCTTCCTAACATAATCGAGGGTGGCTTCTTCCAAAAATAGGGCGAGCGCCTAATGGTATGCATAATTTTTTTTTTTTTTAAGAAACAAATCGTATTAACAGGAAACCGCGGGTAATGACTTTAAGGAAAGCACGTGGATCAGGTCACGTGACTATCTGACACTTCTCGCAACCAATCAGATTGACACAAGAAAGTGTAAAGACAAGCCTGTGTGGCGTAATGGTTAGCGCATCTGACTTCTAATCAGAAGCTTCCCGGTTCGAGTCCCGGCATGGGTTATTTTTTACGTTTTTGGAATATATTAGGGGGTGGCGGTGGGCAATATATGTTATTTAGTTTTTGCCGGTGTTGAGGTGTGCCTGTCACACACTGATGAGAGCGTCCTCTATTTTTTTTCCTTTTGCTTGATATATCGGGGAATGTGATAAATCTTTAGACAAAAGTTTCTTAACACACGTGTTTGAGCAGGAAGTACTGGGAAATATATTGTCACCAAAAGGTTATCCTAGAGGGCAGTAGTAGAAATTTATGAGTTCTAGCAGGAATTTTTAGTTTTTGTATACTGGCCCAACCCGCGAAAAGATTCTCAGCTTCAAGATTCTCAGCTTCAAGATTCTCAGCTTCAAGATTCTCAGCTTCAAGATGCTTAGCTTCCAGATGCTCTAAGGGTAAAAAAAAGTTGCACATCATTATATTCACAAAAAATATGTCTGTAGATGAGCCCTTGAAATCATAGTCACTGACGTTTAGAAACTAGAATTAGGAGGGAATTCCCGCGACAAAAAGAAAGAAGGAAAGAACAAAGAAACCGACGTTGAAAGTGCCACCTTCCATGAGACTCTATGAGTTAAGACTGTATCAAGAGGGGACTGGCCATGGTGCATGAATAGTTCTGCTTCCCTACCACTATTTTGCTGGTGAATTCCATTCTCATTCAAAAACTGAGCCATTTGTGTTTCTAATCAATCTTCCAGGTTCTTTGAATATAACCTGGTGCTTGGAATCTGCACAGGTAAAGTGCCCGGATTTCATCACCAATTGTTCGCGACACACCCATTATATGTGATGATCCAGGCCCCAGCCTTGTCTACTACTTCAACTACAACCATAACCCAAAAAGGGTATTTGGAAACATTGACAAATAAAACAAATACTTAATGAGCCAATCTGAAAAAATGCCAAAATACTGCTATTATCAAAGGCTGATCCTAATTTGACTACGTATCCTCATTGCTCTAAGTTGTTTTCTGCCTCACCCGGTGCGCTATGCGAATGATATAATATTTCAATGTTATTATATATTTCAAAATTTTCCTCGTATAATTATCATTCTTTATAAGGTGAATATGGATTATATACTTATCACTATACTTATACTGTAGATATTATTATACCGCCTTATTGAAGGGACTCGGTGCTTATGTTCTATTCAATGAGTGTGCTTCTGATCGTTCACCCTGAACATGGTGAGGCTGCTCGTGCCTCAGTCGATATGCTACTTTGCTTTTTCCCATACGTGCACTAGTTATGATTCCCATTCTAAATCTCTTGTTTCTAGCCTTTAAACTGACCTTGTGAGTAGCTAGCGGCCTGAGCTAAGATTGTTGCAAGAATTCCCAACAGCTTATCGTCGTCGTCGTTACAGCCATGATCACTTTGCCCATCCGATTCTGTGACGTGCAGGCGATCAGGGGTTCCTTCTTCTTCGCCAATTTCCACCACCTTATCTTCTTCGAAGATTTCCTCGTGTTTATCATCACTCATAGGCATCTGAGAACTGCCAAACAATCAATTGTACTTTAGTTCAAACTGGTTCGTCTTTTTGTTACCACATCATTCAAGCCGGAGAATAAAGATCCACAAGGTGCTGAAATGGCGGGCGTTGCCAGAACAATCTCTTGCTATTAGATAGAGAATAATGAAATCTCTCTCTTGAAAGTCACAAAAGGTGCCAATATCCCCATCACCGTGCTTTCTTTACTCCGAGAGAGATATATATGCCTTTATCTAGTCCGACCGTCCAGACTGTCACTTCAAAGAAAGCTCTCGCGCATACTCCAAGCCTCGTGATTTGCTTCATTGACCTAACTAATACCTGGACACAGAAGCCCTTTTATACGAAAGGGGCAGCCATTGAGGAGTCTTTTCCGGGTTACTTCAAACATCTTTCCTACGTGACGTGTGAAGTTTGCCATAAACATGCCTAAATGTGCCTTACATATTTCAAAACTACTAATAATATGTTTCGCAGAGCAAAATACATACAGAATTACTGAAATATTACGTGAAAAACTTAATTTTCATCATTTGAGGCATATTCATCTTCATATTATTTGCAAATATAAATATAATATATTTGCCCAATTACTAGAAGTACGCGAAAAGTTTATTACCGGCAACACTGATTGCAACCACGTTGTGAATGAATAATATGTGAAGGATAACGGAGAAGATTTCAGGAACACCAGATATATGATTAGGCCCAAGAAAGTTACGTGAAACTCTTATTGTCTTTGCTTATTAGTTATTTTTTTGAAAACTCGCCATGCGCAGCCAAGCCAAGATATCAAGGCAAGGCAAGGCAGCGAAGCTGACTAGGGTTTTATATATATTCAGGTATAGTTTTGGGGAGAGCTAGGTAAGTAATTCAGGCTCCCAGTCCTTATTCATAATGTGTGAATATATAGGACCTTCTAGGTAGGGTAGTCAAGAATAAGGGAGCATTGACTCCAAAGAAAGAGAAGAGGTTTCTTTTTGAAAGAAATTATAATATTAGAAAGAAAACTATATCTATATACCTACAGACCTTTTTGGATGGAATACTGAGTAGCGAGAACCCATGATCATCCCGGCCCCTTGCCCCCTCCTTATCACCCCTTTACCAATGAAACCGACAATCGGGCCGCGGCTTTGCAGGTGTTTTTTTTGAGTTTATTTTGTCCGCTACCCCAAATGCGACATGGAGGTACGGATGTAGCATTGTGCTTGCTCGGACATGCGGTACTAAAGTTTATGAGGCAAATTAGCTTTAATGTAACTTATCCGGCTGGAAGTTATACTAGGGTCGTAGACGGAGATCGTAAGACTGGGAGCTTTAATACACTGGGGTGATTGGTAAAGTGAGTTATATGCCTGGGGCTTTAGTCTCACTGATGATGGTATTAAAAGATGACCTCTCAATACTTGTTGAGGGTCCTGCTAACACTTTATGTAACCAGCTACCGAGCTGAGGATCCAGCAATCACATGCTAGGCGGCTACCCCTCACGAGTTAGGTGGCTACCACTCCCGGGTTAGGTTGCCACTTCTCCTTGCCGTGTTATCCTACATATGGCTCGTGCAGCTCCTGCACTCAAGCTCCGACCAGAAGTCACGTGAACCGAAGGTTCAGGTTGTTACACATCATTAGTAACAATTAAGGCTCTGTGGCCGAGCGGTCTAAGGCGGCAGACTCAAGTTCTGTTATCGTAAGATGCGCGTGTTCGAATCACGCCGGAGTCAATTAGTTCTTTTATCTTTTTTCGTACTGCTGCGATGGGTGGTTAAAATTTTTGAGGCAGTAGGTTACCTCAAGGTCCGAAGAACGATTCTATTCTCTCTTTATTTTAAAAAGAAAACTACTTATGAATATAGTTGGTTCCAAAAAAAAAGGGTGGGTTTCGGGCTTTGCTTTGCCAGTCGTCTATGTCCAGTTTTAGCATGTTTGTAATTTTTTGTATTTCGTATAATACATGAAAAAAGAAATAAAGAACGAAATGGAAACGCGCGAATGAACTTTTTTTTCCATCTCTTTTCTTCTCATCAGTGGCTAGTGTCACCATTGTGTTATGTGGTCAATGTTGATGATGGGTGCCGCAAATCAGGTCACCGGTCACGTGATATACAACGTACCACAACCATAGTATGCAAGAAGCCTTTGATTCAAGCGGTGGTTATTTGCACATAAAAATCTTTGGTTTCTTTTAAACCTTAAATAGAGAAAACCGCCTTTTCTTCTATTGCCGTTCAAATTTCGCGTCCCTATTCACATATACTACCACGATCCATCACAATCCATCAAATCAAACCGCTAACATGCATGCCGGTGCGGCATGGCGCGGCCGGCCGAAAACGCGATGGCATTGAATTTGGAAAACAGAAGTCCCGCAATTTCCATAGTAGAATCGATTGTTTTTCGTTGGATTTCAATATTTCGATATTACAGAGGCAGAAAAACGGTCTGGCGAAGAAAGCGTTTCTCGCGCGCCGAAACGGGCCCAGCGCGAGCTGACGCAAAAAGGGTTTGCGCCCATTGAACCAGAGTATTTTTTAGAGTCTACCACTCATGCTAACTTGACACCGACGACATAAGTCGGCGTAAAAAGCAATTTGGTGGGGTTCCTGTTTCTCTGTAGTAGAATATCCCTCAAAGCGGTCACATGTGGGAGGTTCTGAGTGAGGTTCTGGCCATGGGAAAAAACAGCTTCAGTTTTAAACAACTCAATGCTGTATGTTTCACTATACAAGTTCTGAAATGATTGATTTCAATTTAAAGTGGGATGAATGAGTCGAACTTTAATATTCATCGATTTTGACAATTAAGAAGGGCGATTTGACAACATGGGCCAGAAGATGTTGGAAATGTCATCTGTCCAGTGCCTGGTTTGCATCTTCTAGACAAATTCTTGTAAGATATGCAATGACTTCCAGTTAATCTTCAACACGAAAACGTAAAAGTAAAACAAGCGGAATGAAACATCTGCAGCTGGCTGCAACAAAAATCGTCTGGGCTTGCCGCGCAGTCAAGTGTGAACGTCTGGCTGCTTTACCGATCCTAGCCTGCCCAGCATTAACCAGCCCTTTCCAGTATCTTACTGACCAGCCACCCTCATAGAATCCTTCTGCGTAGCTCTGAATCTGGTGCATAAGAATTCGCGTTTATCCGGCATTTCGGAAACGTAGCCAGCTTCTGTCTTTAGCCAGAAATTTCACATGGAAGTCTTACTGTGTGCCTATTAGAGTGAAATGCACAAATTGTCCACGTTATTGACGATTAGAGGAGACAGGCAAGAAAGAAACTCACGGATTCAATGCCCTTAACGTCAATGCAGGAGTGAGAAAATCTCGGCATGGACCCATGAATTCGAAGTTTTAACACCGATCTAATGCATGGACTAGATCCCAGTCCTTAATCAGATATATCAAGCCAAAAAAAAGAAGGAAAAAATGATAGAGTCATAAAAAGTTAGTGAATCACCATTTATACATATACAAACCCATGCTACAGTGTTTGTGTAGATCTGCACTTGATTGGTCTATAGGATTGTTTATGTCACGTGCATAATGATCTAGAATGTGCATTCTGCCACCCACCACAAAGTGTTTCAGACCCCATGTATATCACACCACATGCCCAGATATCAACATATCGAGCATTAAACTGATCTTGTGTGAACTCCTCTGGTGCGATGTAGGGGCTTGAGCCACAAATGCCGTCACTGCAAAAGAAGCTCGATCAGATGATCTCTTATTCAGAGTTTGCAAGAACGGGTCAGGGGTTTGATGGGAGCGATTGGACGATAGCGTTGCTCGACTTGTCTCAACGGGACGATGCTGAGAGGGAACACGGACTTTCTTCTTCCCACAATCCTCGCCTGTTAAACCCGCCCGATAAGATCTCTTTCGGCGGCGAGTCATTTTTCATACCGCTACTAATTGTGAGAGTTGTTAAGATAACCAGCGACTACGTGATGCTTTCCAAGATTTTTGATGCATGGATTTCCAGCATAATGCAAAATTTACTCACTTATTTTAAAGTCTTGAACTCGAGAATTTCTTTGGCAATTATAAATGCGGGAGCTACGAGAACGGCTGGTCTCAAGCACATAACCACAAAACATCTTGCTTTGTGCATCCAGACTGTGGGTCGTTATTCAGGCTTGATGCATGATATATTCACCCCAGTATTGCATGATCGAGAGCATGCGAAAGATAACGAGCACACATTCAAGATCACGCTCAGCCATTTTAAGGATCATAAAACGGAACTCGTGAACAAATTGGTGACCATCATGCATGACCGCACATTGTCACATTGTATCACTATCAAAGGCTTGGATCTTTCGCAAGCTGTGGCTTATCCACAACAATGCAGACCTTACATGGAAATTATCGTGAGAGAGACTTTGACTGTCTCGAAAGTTATTGGGAAGTATTTGCCCTCATCTGATAGCTTCACTATCATGCTGCGGATATTTGATAATTACAAAAAGTTACTTGTGAATTGCTATTGTATAGGGCTACCTCAGCTCAGAGACTTTAGCGAGAAACATTCTTTGTTGAAAGACATTGATTACTTTCGGGTAAAGCTTAGAGACTTGGAGGGAGATGGCAACTCGGGGCAAGTTATCTGGGAGAATGTAAACTCGTTGCCCGCTGTTGAAGACACAACAATGGAAGAAAAAATGAAGCACAACATTGCATTCGAAACATCAAGGACAGATTCGAATCAAGACATTACTGAGAACACAAGTATTGAAAACCGATCACCACTTATCGGAGCTGAAAGTCATACGCGTGAGACCGAGTCGAATTCTGATGAAGTGGACTCAAGCCACAAAGGTTCGAAAGGTAGTGAACATCCGAACGAAAAGAAGGAAAAGGAACAGAAAATTAATAATTCAGATAACTAGCTAAGTAGCTCAGAGATCAAACTTGCCTTGCTTCTTTACAATAGCGCGATCCTCGGTAATGATGCTATCAATTAGCCCAAACGGAGTCACATCAAACGCTGGATTCCAGACTTCAATACCTGGGGTTGCTAACCCAATAGTCACCTTCTCTCCAGCATTACCGTCTGAGTCTAAAATCGGACCTTTCAAGGTCGTGAGCTCATTACTGGGTCTTTCTTCTATAGTTATCTCAGAACCACTGCTAGTGTGGTGATCAATAGTTGTCTTAGGCGCCGCAATGAGAAAGGAGATTTTTTCATGCTCACACTCAGCATTTGTGTTGAAATGATCGGCTATAACAGCCAATTGACGAGTCCCAATTTTGTTTGCAGAGTCGCCGTTCTTCACAATTCTATCTGCACCAGCAATAATGAATTTTACAGGAGCCAAATATCCCTTTACGGCCCTTTTATCTCGCAAGGAAGATATTAAGGAGGTCGCCATGTTGTCGCAGAGGAGCGTAAAAGGTATCTCGTCGTGTTTTAACTCGTAGGCCGTAAGCTTGGCGCCCTGGTTATATGGTCTGGTCTCTAAGGGGTAGGCTCGCTCGAACCAAAACAGTTCCTTGCTCTTCAGTTGTGAAAGTTTGTTGTGAACAGAACGAATAATGCCCAAAGCTGTTCCATGCCCCGAAGTAGCCAAAGAACCCGTATTGCACACTGTCATTATAGAGAATGGCCCACTGTACTGTTGGCTTCTCAAAGTATCTATAATGTAGTTGACGCCGTTATCTCCTAATTTGTGATTGTTGCTTAAGTCATCCTCGTACAAAGCAAGCGAATATTTTAAGAGAACGTCTAGAGCTCGACTATCCAAAATATCCAGGTTGCGAAACGAACTCTTTAACAGTTTTTTATCTCCTCGCATGCATTCGAAAGATTAACGGCGGTTGGTCTAGAGGTGACCAAATAGTCAACATCGACAAGCAAGTCGCCAATTGTTCTTGACTGTTCGCAATTCTTGACATGACGAGCTGTGTCCACGGTAATTGCGAATGCGCCAGTGATGGCAATAGCAGGAGCCCCTCTAACTTGCATCTGCTTAATAGCTTGGAAAGCATCTTCAATGGACCGTATCTCGATGTACGACGTAGTATAAGGAAGCCGAAGCTGGTCTAATAGTTGAAGGCGGATCTCGTCTTTCAGGAATCTAATTGCTTCAAGAGTCTCTTGCTCCATTTCCACCGAATTGCTGGTTTGTTTGCGTTTGCAAAAAAAATTATTAGGGAAATTTGACTTTGCGCGGCGCATGCAGGCTCCAAGGCGTGGCTATATCAAAATATCAATCTACGAATTCCGTTTACATCGAACTCACCAGTGATTGTGTTCCAGTTGCAGCCTAAAAGTTTCTGCCCAGTTATTGGGCATCTTCCTCCGTACTCGATTGGCGAAAGAGCAGATTCCAGAACATTTTCAACCTCACCGCTTTCCTCTTTTGTGGGCTTCCCCACGCTTGTGGTGGGTGCGGCGGACCTTTTCGCTCGTGCTGTTTCACCAGAGTCCCTGAGATATTTATAGATATAAGTGTAGCAAAATATTTTGGCAAAGTTTATGGACATACAGGCACACAAACATGACGCGAACCGTCAGAGGGCTCTTGTTGAGTTTCCTCCTAGGACTGTATAGGCGGTAACGTCTATGTAGGATAGGCTTTTGTATGGGCATTAACAGCACAGACAGCACACACCCAAAGACATTTAAGTAATCCAGTGTATACAGGATACTCTAGAAATGGGGCGACCGGTGAGCAGTCACCGGGAACAAGTCCAACTTCATATATGGAGGGATCCAGGATCAGGGAATCCTGGATTAATCACATCAAAGACTTGAGTCACTTGGAGACGACTGCATGGAGTAGAATGAATCATCTAGTCTAGTTCACTAAGTAAACAAGTTAAGATATAAATTCATCTGGGAAGAATCAGTCATCACAATATAAGGTAACTTGGGTTAGTTACTTCTTGTTCCTTCTTGTTCGTTGTTAGTTGAATCGATTGTTAGAAAGGAAGAATCTTCAATGAAGGTTTCCGTGGTAAGCTTCCATGCAGTACACTAGTGTTGTGAGAATCGGTTTTTTTTGTGGTGTTGCACGTAAGCGCGTAACCACGCATAAAAAATTTGGCCGGACTTTCTTACGATTACTTGTTACGTGAAATGCGTAACTGGTAATTACTTGTTACGTGAACTTAAATGAGCATACATCTTACACTGGTGAGACGCTTTACAAGTGCCTTGACAATATTTTGATGGAGCACGGTATAAAGGATCGTATAATTTCAATCAGTAGGGACAATGCTGGGCCCACAAACGTCTTACTTAGGAAGTTCGCCAATGACATGGTCGGTAAAGAAATTCATTTTTCAGAAGATGTGCGGTGTGCCGGGCATGTTTTCAATTTGGTGACAGAGGCTGTTCTCACTTTCACTTTTTTCAAACATAAGAGGACTAAGACCTTCGAGAAAAGTTTTCAGTATATTGTGGAAGACAATCCTGATACTGGGGATTTGTTACTTCAATTGAAAACTTTGCCAGGTACAATGCGCTCAATCATTACTGGGATTCGCCACAATATCTTTTTGAAGAACACCTTTCTGAGAATTGTCGGTAAGAAAAAGGCGGAGTCTCATTTATAGTTGGGGCCCGAAACGCTTGTGAAGGATAATGAAACGCGTTGGCTTTCTACGCTCAAGATGATTGACCGGTTTTTGTATTTTCGCAATGAGATCAAAGAGTTGTTGAGATTAGCTTCTCAAAGAGCCAGGGGAGACGATTTTAACCTCGACTCTTTTGAAATTTCCGAATTCGAGTGGGACTATTTGTCGACTGTTCGCGACATACTTGATATCTTTGTGAAGCCAACTCTCAAGCTTGAAGCTTATTTGCACTCGACGATTAGTCATACTTTACCTTGCGTTCATAAAGTTTTGTCGGGTCTTGAGACAATTAATACCGATGACTTGAAGGCTAAGAATCCCTACCTTGCCTTTGGACTAGTCGAGACGACCAAGAAGTTACCCTATACGGAGTGGCGATATTGCTCCAATCAAAAATCTTTGCCTTGCTACAGTCCTTGACCCTCGGTACAAGCTAGGCGTGTTCAAGAGTCTTGAATTTCCCCAGTCTGTCGTCGATGAAATCGAGTCCTACTTCTATGATGTATTCAGCCGTTACGCGGAGGATTCGAGGAAGATTTGGTAACATATTCCAAGTATGGGTAGAGAGTGAAAGGAAGTAGTCATGCAAATTCTCTGTGTCAATCTAGTCATGTTCAAGAACGCGATACTGACTATTATCTTGAATCCGAGATCGATGCGGAAGATGTGCATGAAGTCGTTTTCTACCTCGAAGGGAATCGAACACGCCAGTGTCTCAACATCATGATGTATCACAAGGACCGAAGAGAATTTCTCCGATCATATAACGAATCGCGAGAGACTAGAGCCATTCCGGCTATGTCAGCGCCTTCCGAGGCTCTTTTTTCTCGGGTAACCGATATCGTAACAAAGAAGAGAAATCGGTTACATCCAAGCACGATCAAAATGTTGGCGATCTTGAAATCTAGGGCTGTCGTAACGGACGAGTCGGATATCTCGGACATGACGAAAGTTGCCGAAAAAGTCAGTCTTGGAAAGGAGATTACCGGTCGGGAGAAAAATGATGCATCTGATGACGATGTAGCCACCGAGGACGACGAGATGACTTTGTAAAAATAGTTAGTTTTTTATTTTTAGAGCAGACGTATGCGAGGTTTTTTGTCTATAGATATATAGTTTTTTTTCCTTTTATTACAATTTGCTTTTTTTTCAAGAAAATGAAAAAATACACATTTCCCAAGTCGAGTTGCATTTTCTTTGTTTTTCGTGGGTTCGTAACAACGAACAACGCTTAAGCGCATCCTTACGATTACGTGAGTAATTAGTCCAATTTTTGAAATACGTGCGTAATTACTAAGCCTCCGTGGGTAATTACGTGCGTTTTTAGTGCGATTGCTCGTTGTTACGAACGATTTCACATCACTGCAGTACACTACAGTCTCTGACTAGCCAGCAGTCAATGATCTACAGTATTGTGCCAATAGAGAACTGGACGGGCCGTACAAGTGTGTAGTGTATACAACACACACACTACATGTACACGGAGACCAGGTTCGTGACAGCTCTACCGTGAGGTCCACCATCATATGGAAAATCAAATGACAAGGCGCAATCAGATGCACCCACACACGCGAACGCGATTTTGAGACTACGTAACTTTCTCAAACGTGGCACGTCAAGATAAGTATATAGATTAAATCTAAAATAGTGTTTTGTGGAATAAAAGTTTCTCATGTGAAGCTCAGCCAAGTCTGGCATCGAAATCTACATGTTTCAGGCCAATATACCTTGAAATAAGCTCATGAGCCAAAATACTGTGTAAATAATTCATACTGTAGTAATTATCAATTAAACAAAATTCCATAGTATTATGAATACTTTTCCACCCTGGAGTATAATTATACCGGAAATTACTACATTTGTATGCATTATACCAAATTACTCGGATCACTGATCTGGAGTGCATATGGCGAGGGCTACTAAGATTTCGGGTTTTCGCACACGCGAAACGCTCATCTAGCGGCTATAGTGACTAGTATTGACCACATTGGGCCCAGCAAGTTCCACACAAAACCACCTAGATTCGATTTTTACCAGTCGCAACTTAACCTTTGGCCCTCTCTTACACACATACAGTTTTTTCAGCCACAAAAATGGACGCAGTGGCGAGATTACGACAGGCAATCACGGCGAGCGAGCCGGTCGAATTGAAGACGGTGGGGGATGTTGAAACAGCCGCTGAAACGATGAAAGACGCCACGCACGTGCGGCTAGGGGAAGGCACTGCCAGCGCACTGTACTCGCTTGACGCGCTCACGAATTTCTACAACGAAGACGAGCAGCAAACGCTCCGGCCAGTGCTTTTTTGCTGGCTCCACGATAAATCGTCGATTGTCGACTACAAGACCGCGTGTTTGGAGCAGGGCATTGCGGACTTCAAGTTTTTGGTCAAGGCAGAGTTGACCACGTGGCTCAGCGGCAAATCGGACCTGTGCAAGTTCATCAAGACCGCCGGAAAAGATGCTCTGAATACCTCAGAATCCGGCGCCGAGCCGGCGTTTAAAAGGCCGAAGGCCGACCCGCAATTAGCCCGCGTGATGCAGCACGAAGTCGACTCGCTCGATCACAATGCTGCGTTGCGAGGCACAAAGAATGTGATGCTTCGCAATCTCATTTCGGACGCTAAAAAGTTTACCGCACAGTTGAAGCGTGCTAAGCCCCTGAAAGTAAACGCGCGCAGTTCTGTTCTGGTCAAGAAACAGCCCATCATCATCGTGTCTCCTGCAACGACGGCCTTGCTTTCCCTTAGCAACATCAAAGAGTTCTTGGAGGAAGGAAGGTTCGTGGAGCCTGATTTGAAGCGTTCGGAAAACAATGTCGTGACCATCTCGCGTCCGCTGGACCGCTTTGTTGCTGCAGCACAGCTGATTATGGTGGTGGACAACGTCGATCTCTTCACGAAACCCGAGTACTGGGACCGTGTCATTGCGATCTTCACTACAGGTCAGACCTGGCAGTTTGCCAAGTTCAAATACTCGCGCCCGGAGGTTTTGTTTCAGCACTACCACGGCTTTTACGTCGGCTACCTGGGTGACATTGTTCCCAAACAGATCGCCGACTGGAACGTGTCCGTGGTGAATGTGGATCGCGGCGAAAAGCGGTTCCGCGACAAGATGATTGTGCGTGACTTGTGGACGCAGCTAGACAAGACGCTAGCCGCTAAGAACTATGGTGTTTAAAGGTTCGGAACCGAGCTTATGGAAAAAGTCAATGAGGATCTTGATGTTTGGTTTTGTCAAGATGTTCTTTATTTGGTTCTGATTAAACTACGTTTTGAAGACGTGATAGCTGAAACCTGACATCTGCCGATATTGTTGATGCGGCAAGTAGTGCTGCACGGAGGTGGGATTGGCACATCAAAAGGTCCTCAAAGGGATTTCTTCACAATGTATTATATTTGGTAACGATGGAAAGACACTGCATTTAGGGGTATGTGCTCTCGAGGCATTAAGGAACGATTCATCTACCAGAAACAAACTTTATGATCAAAACTTTAAAACTCACTGACCAAGGACGCACATGATGCGTTGATATCAAGACACACATATGTCAGTCCAGTCTTATTTCGAAGTGTTACACTGACTTGTGTGGTCTCGTATTCAGGAACTTATCAATAGCCCAGTGCTATAATAATGTCTAGGATTTGCCTTTACCAAGAGTATCGATGTTTTGAATAGTATAGAGATTCACAGTAACACCAGAATAGTTTTGGTTTTGAGGAAGCTCGTGCTTGCTTTTGCCTTACGGCTGTGGAAGTTATTCTGCCAAAATCGTCTCTATTCACCAGAGTCAATTGAGCGACATACAACGTAATCTCCATACGACTCACCTGTCTGCCAAGAAACGAATTTTCGATTCAAGAAACAGTTGAATATGAGCGAGGGAAATGACCCAGAAAATGACGAGTGCCAATCGAACGTCACGCATTGTTTTAAGGTATTGTCGCACACGGCTTTACTTCATAGGCGACTTGAAGTTCGAACAACACTGTCTGCACATAGGCGACTGATTTTCCCGTGAATCTTACCAACCAAAATGGTGACGGAAATGGGATCATTTCGCTCAAACATTGTGGGGGTTGAAACAGATTTTTCAAAGTGTACTCCAGAAATGTGGCACCTTCCATGATATATCTTGTCTTTCCAGACCCAAGCGAGTATTTGTCGAGACAATATGAACAATGGTTCATTTGGCGAGAGACAAAGCGAAAATGAATTTCTGGTAATTTGAGAGAAATAAAAAAAAGGAAAAAAAAGGAAAAACAAAAAAAATGCAATTCATTCACCATCGTTAAATTGGCTTCTTTGACAACTATTGTCCTGCTCTCGTCTATGCACACAGCCGTGGTTCTCAATGCCAGGACCGGGCTTACGTACAGCATTCACTTTTGATCGATCTGAGGATCTAGGCATCGAATTCCCAAGGATAGCAAATGATTACGCAATGTCACGGCGAAAGCTTCTTTGCGAATTGTTGAGGGAGTTTAAGGGAGATGATGTATAACCTCACAGAACCCCCATCAAAGTCGACTACGATGGATATGGATCAGGCAATTTCCCGGAGAGAGACGCTTTCTACGAAACTCCAGAAGACACTTGACCGAAGTTGAACAGCTCTTTGAACACGAAGTACGAATCAGGAGTTAGGAGCATAAATTGAGCAGCAAATTCACTTGTTTTTTCACATACATCTAGATTTTCACGTATATCCAGTCATTTGCTTGTTTAACTAATCAATTCTTGATATCAGAACATTATTCTAAAATACACAGCATGAAGCCAAGCTTGACATTAGTTGCGACTGAAATTTTCTCCTGTTTGGCAATTTCGGCACAGATCACCGACAGTGTTGGAGATTTTTGTTGTTTACATTATCCAAAAAACCAAAATTCCAAGTGAGTGGAAATCTTTTATGAAACTATGTGTTTAAACACTAGGATAGCTTGAATTTACAGAAAAGAGTTGGCTAGAAGATTCAAAGTAGCCGTTAAGAGCAGAAAAGGCAGTTTGAGCAACTAATTCAATGCTGGCCTTGGGAGACAGACCGAAAAACTTACGAAAAAGATCAGTTGGACTTCCAAGCTGGAGTAAAAGATTTGGCTAGTGACAATTCCAGCATAGAACTGGATTTCAGGGCCCTCAGAGACCTTAAAACTGCAATACCGGATACTGAGAAAAAGGTACGGATTGCCAGAATTTGCTAGTATCCTGGCCAGGAGCTGGTGCAGGAGATGATGGTTTCTATTGAGGTATTGCTTGCATTCAAAGATAATAACGGCAATGTTTAGTTTCTAGATTCCAAATTTGGGCGGAGTTTGTGGGGTATGAAATCAAGATTCGTCTCTTTGCAAAAAGACGCCAAAAGAGATGTCGCCGTGATCCCTGGAGCTCGCCGCCTTTTTGATGAGTATGTTGAAAAGGCCAAAAAGGCTTCAATACGTAATTAGCAGAAGAGGACCTGGCTGAAGAGTGCTCAGATTTGTAATTTGACCTGACCTAAGCTTCACTACGAGTCAGGGCCGGTTTGAGCAATTAGTCACATTTAGTTAGTCTACCGAGAAGAAAAACACGAGATTGACAGTTTTTTCCATATCTTTTGAAAGATAGCAAATAGAACTTCCAATACCACCATAATACCTCTTTTCTTTGCAAATAAGCTGTGTTTAATATCACATTTCAAACCGAATCGTAAGATAATAGATCCTGATTGAGCTGAATGGGCAAACTGAAGAGTAATGTAATCCGCGTGACGGCAAAAAAAACTTGAACAATATATATAAAAGAAGAAAGCTTGAAGTAATGTGATAAGGTTTGGTTGGAAAAATGTGTTTACCGGGTTAAAACAGGTATGCAATATTCTGAGGCTTGTTATTGAACAAGAAATTGCTAATAAGAGAATTGCCTTTATCCTTTTCCGTGGAAGAGTGAATGTGACAGCGGTCAACTTTCACAATTCTGTTGACGAGAAATTTTTGTAATATTTGGAGTTGAATGTTTAAAACTGAGTCATAGAAGATTCACACATTCCTGTGTTTCGTAAAGTTATCCAAATTGATATTACCCCGTAGGCTTGTGCGTAGTTTACGATATAACTGTGCGAGCGTCAAATTTAGGGTATGAGTCTAAAAAGAAAGCGAGATCATGAGTATTCAAAAATGTATATCTTACAATTTACGATACACTGCTAAAGTAAAATAACAAGAGCCATGACTCTACGTCTATATGTATATGTACAAGAATATGCATAGTGACGACAGCAACAAGTGATGTTTAATTCGAAAATTGGTGACTTCAAGTTATGAAGAATACCGATAACTAATCAATAAATGCAGTTGTGTCTTCACAAATCGTAAGATTTTGTGCAAGCGCTCTGTTTCGAGATGTGCCATTCTTGAGAGGTCAAGAGATAGTCATACAACCTCGACTTATCACCAAGTTCATTTCAAAAGACCATGTGGACATCCTCAAAAGTAATCTATGTTGGACTCACTGGAAGGCACGTTCGAGCTCGATAAAGCGGCGGTAGAGATCGTCGACGGTCACATTGTCCACTGTCCGAGAGTCACGTGACCGCACCGAAACGGTGCCATTGGCTATATCCCGGTCGCCCACCATAATAATGAAGGAATATCCTTTATGGAGCGCGTCCTTGATGCGTGTGCCCACAGTCTCATTGCGTTTGTCCACGTCCACGTAGAAATTGTACCCCGTGAGCGGCGCCACTGTGTGCGCACCCATGATATCGCCCAAAAGCCGTTTCTGCGCGTCCTCAGCGGCCCCCACGTGCCGTGAAGACACGGGGATGATAATAGCCTGCCGGGGGTTGAGCCAGAACGGCCACTTGCCCTGGTAGTGGTCGAGTAAAATGGCGAAAAACCGCTCCAACGACCCGAAAACGGCCCGGTGCACCATTATTGGCCGGTGCTCACGACTTCCATCGGCACCAGTGTATGAAAGCTGGAACCGTTGCGGGAGCTGGAAGTCGAGTTGCACAGTGCCGACCTGGTGGCGTTTGCCGAACGCATCGGTGAGCAAAATGTCGATTTTGGGCCCATAAAAAGCACCATCGCCCGGCCGTTCCTGCCACTTATCTGTGCACGCATCAAGCGCCGCCGCGAGCTGCTGTTCTGCGGTCTGCCACGTTTCAGGCTCGCCCATGTACTTTTCCGGACGTGTTGATAAATAGAATTCGATATCTTTCTCGGCAATGCCAAAAACCGCATATGTGTCTTTAATCATCTTGAGCGTGTTTGAGATCTCCTCCGGGAGCTGGGAAAGCGTGCAGAAAATGTGGCCATCGTCCTGGTGGAAACGGCGCACACGCGTGAGCCCCAGGAGCGCGCCGCTAGCCTCGTTACGGTGTAGTGACGAGAAGTCAGAGTATCTGATCGGCAATTCGTTGTAGGAGCGGTCAAATTTCGCATATATCAAACAGTGTCCGGGGCAGTTCATTGGTTTGAGCCCGTACTCGTGCAAAGCGTCTGGATCCAGAGTTTCTGTTG
>JAKTUB010000347.1:0-38554 GCA_030556465.1 Metschnikowia picachoensis | reverse complement strand
TAAAGACTTTAAAGCCTTACACCATTTCAACTTTGGCTCACATGTCCCCATGCATGACACTAAAACCCCACTTAGGGGATTTCGGTGTCATCTTTGTTTGAGCCCGGTCGATTCGAGACATTTTCTTTATCACTTATACACCGAGTGTAGGTGTTCCAAAGTCCTTTGGGATAAATTGAGCATACAAGCACCAATGAATTTGAACTCGATGTTGGCACCATTGAACAATACCTACGAAAATTTACGCAACCTTAATTGGTACGTCGACACCGTCCGCCAGGTCTATTTATCCAGACGCCGGGAGGCAACAGGAGGCACTGCCCTCCAGCCTCTTCTGAATAGACAATTGAAAAAGGCGTTGGAACGAAGTAAAATACGGACAAGTTGACACTACCTATACAGCGGCTAGAATAAGGAGGAAGACCTAAGCCTTGGGAAAGTCGGGGGGCTTCATTACTCAGTCTTCTAACCAGACGTATGCAGGTTTTTTGTCTATAGATATATAGATTTTTGGCCGTTTAACCGCGGTTTCCTGTTCATACGATTTGTTTCTTTAAAAAAAAAAAGCTCTGCGGCGGTTTCCAGTTAATACTATTTGTTTCTTCAAAAAAGGCACGGAATGACCAATTTCTAGCGAAAACCAGTCTGCCCTCATAGGGCTACAAGCAACTATATGTCACCCGGTCAATTTCCATTCGTGATGCAAGAAAAAACAGGAAAATAATTCTCCAGTCATGCCTGAGAGCTAATTGGGAATTTGCCCTGCTGCCTTCTCGCAGCGTCGCTGAGTCAAATTTTGGGGGCGGCTCCACAGGTTTGAGTGGAAGAAACATAAAGATTCCACAGCCTTTAACCGTTTCAATTCTGGCACCCACGGCCCCATGCATGTCACCAAAACCTCGCTGAGAGAATTTCGGTGTCATATTTTTTGAGCCCAGTTGATTCCAGACAGTTCCTGTATCATCTACTACACCGAGCATAGGAGTTTCAAAGTTCCTTGGGCTACTTTGAGCATTCAAGCACCAATGAATCTGAATTCGATGTTGCCACCATTGAACAATACTTGCGAAACGTTAGGCAACCCATTTTGGTACGCCGACACTGTTTGCCAGAGATAATAATGTCGCACGATTAAGTACTTATAGACCGTTTTTTCGATTGTTGGGGTGATAAAATTCGAGATAGATTCGAAAAGAGATGATCATCCATATTTTAAAAGGGCCTCACATAGTTCTCTATCTATCGACCGCCAGCAACGACCAGTCGCTGCGAAATTTCAAGGCCCCGGACTTTAAAGAACACCATACTACATTCTGTCTCCTTTGTGCTGTACGGTGACCTATTTGATTGCAGTTTCAAAATAATTAATGCTTATGATAAATGCATATTAGTATATCAAATGTGGGATCTGGGATGTCAGATGAGATGTAAAATGCGATGCTATATGGAAAAAAGTGCATTAGTTCATGAAAGCTCACACAGGCTTTATTCTTGTTCCCAGGGTACAAGGCCCAATTCTGTACTGTCACGGCCGGCGTTTCTATAAATGTAGCGCTGGTAGAAATATGCAATGTCAAAGACGATAGTCCCGGAGCTGCCCAAAAGATAAGGCAACTGTTTCAAGAAAAAGCCTGTTTTGTCTTCTGCAGACAAAAACTCGCAGCTGGTCATGACGGAAAATGTGTATGTCAAATTCCCCAAAAGGGCAGAGCCAAATAGCAAGGGGGAGATTCCGTCGACAGACTTCCTGAGGTAGTTCTTGTACAACTGAGGGCAGCGTGAACTCAAATAGACACACGTGCATGCCCATGCTAAGATAAGGCCCAAAGTTTCCTTAAAAGCTAAGACTGAAATGTTGGATGTCTTATCAGTTGATAAAGCGTGCGAAACCCCAGCATTCAAGAATAAGCTTGCCGCGGCCATTTTCCCCAACTTGGGCGATGTTCCGGTGGCGCCAAACCCTGACTTATGCGGGGTACCTTCGTTTGAGGAGAGACTTGTTGAAGGCGAGGGAGTAGTCTCTTTAGTGGCCATGTTGGGGACAGAGGAGCCGAAGTATTCGGGAGACCCATTACCGCCAGGGCGAATATGTACCACACCCGGTCCATCATGAATCTCGGAACAACGCGTTTCTGCATTTACCGCGACCTCACATTCATGTTCTGAAAGCTTTTTGAATTGTCCCCTGGGAAAAACACTATTATAGTAATAGTACTGCCAGCATAAAGTGAGGTCGTTTGCGAGGAAAAACATGCTGAGGTAAATTTGAAAGCTGAGCGCAGCATCGTTCAAGAGACAGCTTGTGAAACTGAGCAAGTCGCCCATAAACCATAGAAGGAGGAACAGGGGGGAGATACCCTCGGCCGATTTTGTGGTATAGTTGGAATATATTTGTGGGAGTTGTGCGCAGACCCAGCTTAGGAGCGAGAAAGTGCTGAAAAGGTGTGAGATGCCTGAACTGGTGCACGCAGTCATATTGTATAGTTGATCTAGCGAAAGTATGGTTTTGTTTTGGTATGTTTTGGTATGCTTGATTGAAGAAAAAAAGGAACGTCGACAGATCGTTTTATTGTGTTTGAGGTTGTATATTAAGAAACGCTCAAGGTGATTAGGAGTCTACCGAGGGCCTACTGATAAGATGACACATCGCGGCTAGCGCGCTCGATTACCGCATTTGGATGTGACTGTTCAGTCATACTGTCAGGTGCAGGTTTGAGAGATTTGCACTACAAAACTGTGATGTGAATTCTAAGCATCCTGGGTTAAAATATCAAGAGGTATGTGAAAAGAATAGCAAATTAGGGCAAACTTCTACTGATTTTTTTATAGGTTCTACGTGATTTAGGTTGTTGGTTGAGCTTTTTGCGACGCGTGAGAGTAATCAAGTGTCTCACAGTATATTCACGTGCCCGCCATGATTAACCCCGCATTGAGTGACACTTGCATGAGGTTGGGTTCGTTTTTTTTGTTGGATATGGAAGTATATAAAGGGGCCCTCACCTCTACTTACGGGTGGTGCTTGGACGCCATCGAATATATACCGATATTGAGTAACCCATCTCCCTCCCCGGGCTGACATCTCCGCTTCCCCGCATAATTCGATCTAACCACAAAGAACATTTTTATGATTAACTCTGATGACCCAAGCTTTTAAGTGAGTTAAACCTGTAGAAAGAGGCAATCAGTAGAACGTTGAAAAAACAAAAGAACATAAAAAAAAACGGAGATTCACGGTGTCTGGGGGACGGAACCCTGGCTAGATATGCTAGCACGCCATAATAAACGAGAAGCTAGGCACCTCCACACTACTCAATGTGAAAGGGGAATTTTGAGTATCACTGATCGAGAAATATGTGCTTTCAGGCTTCATAATGACACCAAAGAAACCGACACTCTCGCTTTTTCTGCTGTGCCATGAACGTGGAATGAGCTTATCAAAAAAGAGCTCGGCCAAACCGTATCAGTTGTGAAAGTAAGCGTGATCTGCTAAGATACCTCAAACGAGGACGAATTCTTTTGTTCTATTTACTCAATACCACCTGACCAGCGAATACTGTCTCAAAGTTTGTACAACGCGTCTAAAAATCCGACAATTACCCGTTCGGCCACACCCGCGGTCGAGACATTTCCGGCCACGCCATACAACGCTGCAGTATTACTTTTCGGCACGGTTTCAGCCAGGTCTTGATCCTTGACAACCTCCACAAGATCACGCATCATGTCGTCTGCCAGCGCTACTGACGGAAGTGTGAATGCAAAATGCAACGCGGCTGGATTCTGCAACAGCGCCAAATGCCACCCTTTCTTCAGCATGGCGTCGCCAATTTGATAGATATTCAATTTGCTAGATTGCCTTGTCTTGAAAGCCACCACAGACGCGATTGGGTCGCCAAGGATTTCTAAATGCGGCACAAGAGTCGGGTCTGTCTCTAAAGCGTGACGTACCTTGTTTGTAACAGTGACAATGTCAATGCACGACTGCGTGTATCCCTGTACGCCGATGTGTACCAATGTTGCCCAGCACCCAGCCATTAAGGCTCCGGGACGTGACCCTGCCAACGTTGGAGACCCATACATGCCGCCGGTCCAATCGCTCAGCACGTAATATTGACACTGGCGAAGTTCAGGGGTCCGGTACATGATGATCAGTGACCCTTTTGGGGCAAACCCATATTTGTGTGTGTCGCAGGAGATCAGGGTCACACCAGGTACCCGGAAATCGAATAACGGGATTGGCCTGTTGCCATGTACTTTCAGACGCTCTAGAAAAGTCACAATGAAAGAGCCCAAGCACGCATCCACGTGAAGCGGTATTTTGTACCTCACCGCCAATTTTGAGATGCCTTCGATGTCATCTATAATCCCGTGAGGATAGTTTGGGGCAGATCCGACGAGCAAGACGGTGTTTTTATTGACCGCTCTCTTCATTTTCCGCAAGTCAACTTTATATGTAACTGGGTCTACATCAATCTTGTGAAGTTTCATTCCGAAATAGTAACACGCTTTTTCAATCCCCGCGTGCACGGTCACAGGCGCCACAACCTCAGGCTTGGTGATATTTTTCGTGATCTTGCCATGCTCTCGCGCAGCCAATCCAGCAAGTAGAAGCGACTCCGTGCCGCCTGAAGTTGTACTGCCACAGGCCAGTTTTGGCGCGTTGAAAAGATTCAAAACCATAGCCACGACTTCGGCCTCCATTTTGCGTATTCCTGGGAAAACGTCAGGATGTAATTGATTTGCTACGCTGTATTGTTCATATGCCCGCAGCTGTAATGTTAGCAACTCATTACCGCCATGATAAACCGCCCCAGAAACCCGCCCATTTTTCCAGTCGCTATGGCTAAGCTGAAATTGAGTGCGCGTAATCTCTTCGATAACCTGGTTCAGAGCTAGCCCCGTTTCTGGGATTTCAGGGAACAGCAAAAGCGACGAGTCGTTCTTAATGATCTCGTGTTCGACAAACGCGAGTGTTTTCTTTAGTTCCGCGTCAACTTTCCTTTTTATAGGAGGAAGAGCCATCACAACGCCTGAAGCCTTCTTGTAAAGCCAGAAGTACATGCTTTTGCATGACTTGATCGGCCCATTTGTCGATAGAAGCAAGATTATTGATGTGACTAAGCGCCAGACGACTGCGATGAACACCAAATCTTTGGCGAGGCGGAAGTAGCCCCATTCACTATTTAAGTATGCATTTGTAAAATGATGATGTCCTTTGGCTATTATGTTCCATGTATATATATCTAGCACGTATACGAGCTGAGTAAGGTCTTTTGGTACGTAGGGTGAGCCATAAAATTTCAGTGCAACAAACGCATCGTGAGCTTCGAAAGTCATTGTGGTGATAGAATCAAATACTGTGATTGACCTTCAGTTTTGTGTCTCCGAAAAAGTACTCTTTTCGAGGATTTTGCGGGAAAGTCGAGAGCACTCTTCAGATTTTGGTGATCACCCTGATCCTGACACCCCACAATCGTTCGCACACGGTATCGGACAGAGCCCCCGCAATTCCGCAACACCCGGCACAGGCGGCAGGCACGCGACTTACAACATACTTGGATTGGGCTAAATTTAACCTGGTGGCAAATCGAACATGAGGGCCCAAAAAGATGAATCTGAAAATATTGATTCTGCGACCTTTTGTCACTAAAATTTCTTATGTCAGACTCGTAAGGAAGTATTTTTGTGGGCTGTGGAACCCTCAAGGAGCCTTTCTGTTCAAGTCAATATGTCGCACTTGCAAGAACAGTCTCTACAAGATTGCAAATACACCGTGTACATTGATATGAGTTTTTACGGGCTTCACAAGTAGTCGGCGAATTTCAATCAACTTCTGATCCCTGAAGCAACGTGTTCTGGGGTGAGTTCTTCGGCGTGACTAAATGTTTTTTCCACAAGTAATAAATGCTAAACACCGCCTTCCCGTGTGATTCATTGCCATCAGAGTATTGATCACCCAAATATCCACCAAGATTAAGCTCACTTTGCTACATTAGTATTATTTTCAAAAGCGACATTCTCGTAGAGTATCGGCCATGATCCACCATCATAAAACAGGGCATTTGTTTGCCAAGTTTGGCTTTCAGCAGCAGAACTTACCGAATCCCGCCCAAGGAGAGGAGACTCTTACTCAGTGAAAGGCTTCATTATAATGGAGTAGGGGTCCGACTGACACGACTCGTTTGCCGTGCACCAATAGTCGATGCCGTTCGGTCCACCATCAATTTACGTTCCTTCACCAACTTGTCGAATCGCAGAGAAAAGAGCCCATTAAGAAACGACGTTTCCTGCTCGAGACGGCGAAGTCGAGTCTCGCAATTACTGATCTCATCTTTTCTAGCAAGTGGCCGGAGAATGTGCATGCCCGGGCCTTCGTCTCTCTTGTGAAGCGTGGCCTGTTTGTCCTTCAAGGTCAGGAGCCGCTCAGTGACTTGGAGAGCTTGTGTAGATTTCTGCTGGTATTCATCACGCGCCACTTTAATCTCTTCTGCAAGCACATCCTGTTCTTCTGCAAGTGTTGACTTTTTCTTCTCTAATTCGTCTAACAACGCATCTTGCTCGGCCATTAGCTGGCTGAGATTCTCATCCGTCTTGCTTTTGAGTACGTCTTGCAAGCGATCACGCATTTTTTGGCTTTCCATTACTGCTTCCTGCAACTTCTGATTCTCTATTTCCACACGGGTGAATCTTTTGTCAACCCCAATAACCTCCTCATTCAATTTGCGAAGCTTTCTGTAGTTTTCCCCTACCGAATCCTCGTCTGTATCAATTTCGGCCTGTCTTTTCGACTCTGTTTCCCTTAATTTGGGAATGTGATTTTCAATGGCACTTGCCTTGAGCTTCGCAATCTGCGTTAGTCTCGCATTCATAAACCGCGCCATTTGTCTCTTGAAGCCTTCGTAGTCATACAAGTGAACATCCTCAAATTTTGTGATGCTTGCTTGATCTTGATCGACTGTGCTCGCGCCAAACGTTTGACCAAGCAATCTGAGATGATTATGACTGAGCTCGCTCTTAACCGTATTATATGACGGATTCGTGTCGACCCGTTTCGTGTAATTTTGCAACCATTTGAATGGTGAACTAGCAGGTGTGCTATCCCACTTAAAGATCAACTCCTCGAGAGACCCAAAAGCCTTACAATCTTCAGCGCCCATGGAGGTGATTTTGCGGTTAACGTAAATTAGGTGTCTGTTTGCAACGAAAACACTGAGTACGTGCCGGCGCCAATCTGCTTCCAGATTTGATGAAAAGCTACCCAACGATGTCTCAGGTTTTGCTATCACTTTCAGAAGATGCTCGACGGAGAACAAGGGGGTCGGAAAGAGAATTGGAACACGTGGTTGCGTGATACCAGCAGACAAATCTTCCTTCTTTGAGGTCCGCAAAAGCTCAACACCAGGACTTGATACGTCAAGGGCAGAGTCAAATGACATCATCAAGTCGTATTGAGTGTCCGAGGCAAAAGTCAGACAAAGATGGCTGCTCGTGATCAAATGGAGTACAAACTCTTTCTGCAGGGTTTGGCTCTTCCTGGAACGCCTCGCCTCAAAGTGCTGATGTCTGTGCTTGTATTCTATCGTCTGTTCATCATCTGGAAGTTCATTCCTCTCTGGTCGGCTCGGCATCGTTTCCTCTTCATATAGGCGCTTACCGTTACTGACATTGCGATATCGTAGCTTTTTCCCAGTCAATAGTCCTTCTATGAATTCTAGTTCCTTTATGCTGTTTGCGATAACCATAAAATTATAGTCTTGCGCCGGCGAGTGAAGCTCGTATCTTTCTGATATAACGTCGACTATGCGGTCAAAAAGCACGAGTTTTCCTGATAGACTGCAAATCCTCGCCTTTGTTGACAGAAGCAATAAACCTTTAGGAATGAAATGGTCAACGACAAGAGCAGGATGCATACATATGGTTTGAAGCTGGCTGTAAATAAGCGAGAGCGTTTCGGCTTGACCTTTTGGATCTGCATCATGACTTCCGTTTACGGCATCGTCAGGTGCCAGTAAGAGACTGCTGATATTAGATCGCTCTTTCCGGGGCATAAGACCCCGTTCTAGTGTCGACATAAACATTTGAACAGTAGCCTCGGTCATATCTTTTTGGATCGGTGTCATCTCCGCCGGGATATAATATACTAGCAGCGGGTTGGACTCTGCTTGTGGTGAATTGGGTCGTGGTACATTTTCGTAGAAAGTATCGACATTATTGAACGCGACAAAGTCTTGCTCTGGGTGAAGCAAAGCAGAGTCGCCAGACAAAAGATCCATCAAGTTCATCATTCGGGTCAGGATTGTAAATGTTCGCTTCAAAGAATGGCGAGCCTCGTAAATTGGTCCAACCGCTTATGAAACACTGGTCTGTCTGAGCTTCAACGAATGTAAAAATTGATTGAGTAATGCTGACTTAGTAAAAACTGAGTTTGAATCTGTAGTTACTGATCTTGAACGATGCACTCTCTATATTCGAATAAACAATGTAAAAAAAAGTGAAAGCAAAAATTGCACTTTCGAACCCAGTCTTTTGTGTGAAGCAATATTGCTGCCTATATATGAATTTCAGCGGGCTCTGGATGTATGCAAAGTCAGTAAGTCGTAGAGTAGATGAAGGTTGAGTATCGAGCTTAGCAAAAGCCTTCACGTTTTGAGATCGTACTGCGCGAAGTTCCTGCATATATAAATTTGGCAGCTAACCTGATACAGGCTATCATTGTGTTGTGCTGAGAAGTGCGAATGTCTTGTATAAGAGTAAGATACATATAGGCATGACGCACCTTCCGATAAAGGCTCTATGTGCGAATCAACCACCACACTGATTCTTTCCCTTAATATGCATTAGGGGCAGTAAGCGTGACAAGGCGGTGATATGCGCTGAAGTAACTTTGTGAAGTTCCCCTCTTGCATTTTTATAAAAGTGAGCTTGATCATCTGTCTCTTATAACATAGATTCTAAGCAACTGACACTTCTCCCTTGTGATTGACTCATATTCATAGATAACTATGCATGATTTTGTTGCATCCACGACCTCGTTACAACACGTAGGACCCAGAATTAAATAGGTAAAGGGCCGTGAGATCGTGCCTGAGTAGCCACTCTTCGTTGTACAAGACTTTCTAGAATTTTACCCATCTTTTGACCGATTCGACCTCCGGACAAATCTCCTTAGGGAGTCCGGGGGTAAACGGTAACAAAGCGCCCTATTTCTTCCGGCTCAAAGACTTATATTGAACCTGATTTCCTTTTCCGCAACCGCACGGGGCAACCAACCGTCAGCCACAATTTTCATAAGTGTTGGCTCCGAAGTGATGTAGGACTGTTTCGCCACATCATATTCTGTGCTTTCGTAGGTTACTTCACGCCAGGCTTTAATGTATTGGATTTCATTGAAAGAAAACGTCCAGTGCAATTTTTTTTCAAGAAGATCAGTCTTTTTAAGAGGAAATAGGAGCCAGTGAAGGCTCCCAGTTTTATGGACTTGCGTATGCTCATTCCCCGCGAGAAATTTAGCCATGTGATGGAGCATCTTCACCCTCAAACATTGGAGGAGCCACCCATTTGCCTGACTCAACGTCTCGCCAATCACCTCGGCTCTGTGGCCTAAAAGCTGCTTCAGTAATTCGATTAGACCATAACCTCCTTTTTTTGGCCTCGCATACAACTTTACTAGGCTGATCCCAGGGAATTTCCATTGTATACAAAGATCAATCTTCCTGAGCTCTATCTTCGTCATGCATTGAACCGAATCCTTGTACACTGTTTTGGAGCAAACAAGGATGTTGGTGCCTAAAGCACGGCTTTTCAAGTCAAGTTGTCGGTGACCATGTTGATGCGTCATAAACGGGGGTTATGAAATGGAAAGATTTCAGTACACTCCCTGAATCAGGATTCCCAAGTAGGTGGCCTGCTCACTCTTGATGTACGATTGAGTATAGGGAGGTAGGGCCGCAGCTTGATCAAAAAAAGGGTAAGATCTGTGAAACATAATAAGCTTGGATTTCTCAGCGCTCACCTTGCTATTGCTGACATTCTCCTTGAGACTATCCGGGACGTCAGTTCATAGTCATCGATATCATTGAGGTAGATACTGACGTCATCCGCGAACGTGTGTAACTTCATCATGGAGAGCTAGCAGTTCTGGTATATCACCTACAAGCTCTGATTGAGCCCTAAGTGCACTAGAAAGGTTCTAGCACCAAGCTGAACAAAAGAGGAGAAAGGGGATTTCCTTGCTTAGTCCCATACTGAAGCGGAAAAAGAGGGCCCTCACAATTATCCAAATCCAATTGAGCCTCCTGTGCCTCAAGAATCAGCGTTAAGAGACGGACAACAACAGATCCAAATCCCATTTTCATGAAAACGGCACGTAGATATTAATGAGAGATTCTGTCGAACGCCTTCGTAAAGTCGCCATTGAGACTACCTGAAACTTAGGTTGAGTGACGCTCGCGCGATGAGATTGAAAGAACTGGACTAGGGTGAAGACCTCCATCGTATTGTGATTTATCCTTCTGGTTTTCGTGGGCCCTCGCTGATATGGGCTGATGAGCTTGTCAAGCATGTGAAGCCTAGTACATACTGCCCTAGCAATGACGCTGAGAGCCGTGTTTGTGAGCAGTAAAGGTTTTTGGTCTTTAACCTCAGTCGATTACCCCGTACGAGACTTTGGAATGAGGTTAATCCACACCACCTGAGAGCATTCCGGTAGGGAACCTATTTTCGTCATATCATTGGCGCAGTTCGTGTATTCAGAACCAAGCCGATACTCCCCGTACTAATAACTGAATGCAAGCGGAAACACTACCGTCTTTTCTTCTTGATTACGACATTGACCCTAAGCCCGCCCAAGCTCGACCATATCAGCTTTTTCACTGTTTTCGGAAGTTTACGACCATATAGACATTGGTCAACTAGCCACATGCCCACGACAAATTCGGCCTTATTGAGAGTGCCGTCTTTCCGGCAGTCTACGAGATCCCATATCGCTAGAAGCGTTTCGCGCGGGAGATTGCTTCTGCTCCAGAGCTTTTTAACAACGCTTCCGTGGATAAGGTTCTGTACTGACACACTTTCCAATCCATGAAGTTCCCTCAAATCGGTCTCATAGAAGTCCAAGTTCAAGCTTGCAGAAAGTTGAGCTGCCCGCTCCGAGATTTCGCGCTCGCTGTAGTCACGCACGCTCTTAGATAAGGTGTCGTCCTCCTTCTCGATGTCAACCCCAACTAATTTCGTGGCGACACGGTCGAGATAAAAGCCTTTGTTGCTGACCCATAAGCCCTCATACCTTTTCCGTTGCGCGTTGGGAATAACGTCCAAATCTCCGTGGTTCTTCCAGGGCTTTTCCTCGTCAAAGGCCGTCTTCTTTTCTTTCCTTTTGCTTTTATCGCGCATAGTGGTCCGAAGTTTCACAGAATGGCCTGCTGCACAAGGATTCTTGTTCTTCATAGGTGAGCGCGGCTGCTCATTCTCGTCTGACGGCAGTTCGGGGTCGTACACTACACCCTTGTCCCTCGGCTTCTTCTTTTTCTTCTTCGAAAAAAGCCCAATTCGATGATGATGTTTTTCGGATATGTCTGGAAAAAGAGGAAACTTGACGCTTTCAGAGTCATCTGTGTCAATGTCACTGGACTCGCCAAAGACGGCTGAATCCATGTCCAGCCCTGATATGTAACGAGATGAGTCGGCATCAAGGAATGACGGCGGTTTTTTGCGGCCAGGTTTTGCCGGAGGTCCTTCTTCACTCATAGCATCTGGACTTGTGTTCACAGTGTTGAGAGAATGTAGCGGCTTCGTAAAACTTTCACTGGAAGCGGCTGCAAGTCCGCGGTTGACTCCTTGAGAGGATAGCGGGATCGGAATCGGCAGTGGAGCATCGTGAGGGCCGAGCAGTCCTTTTTTCGAGTTTTCTGCGCTATTGCCTGCCAATTTAACGCTTTCAGAGCTGTCACAGTAGGAGAATTTGAAATTTGGCGTGAGCAATTCTGTGGAGCCGTTCACTTCAGAGATGACAGAGCCCACCGACGAGCTGGAATGGTTAGTCGTCGCATCATAAATTTCATCTGCTGAACTTTGTCGGCTGCTGAAAATGGACGGCGGCTTTTGGATCTCTTCACGTGACCCACCCAGAATCAACGCTTGAGACAGTAATCGGCGCAGATCAATGCTCTTCCGCACCTCATTGATCGCCAATTGGCTTTTGCGCGCGGTGTCTTTCCTTGAGCTGATTTTCAGCTTGGAATTGATCGAATGGCGTACCTGCTCGAGCATATCCTGTGGTTTTGTGCTCTGTTTCGCCCTTGGCGTCTCTGCAACGATATCATGCGACGACACAGAGGACGATCGCGGGAGACTACAGTAGTCTAAATTGCCCACCTTACTTAGCTTCTCGTTACTCGTAACTAGCAGTGTGCTTAGATCACGCAGGCCACGCAGGTTTCGAGCCGCTTGTGGAACTACATTTCCTGGCGTGGCTTTACCACCTTTCTTCATCACGGGCCCGTGTCTACTCTCTGAAACTGAGCCTGTCCCTGTTTTGGTGCGTTGACTTGACTTGGTGCCACTTTGGCTCTTTCTTTGCGGAGTGTTGCTGAACGTCGGCGTTTCTGGATATGGTGGCGATCTAGCTGACGGTGTATTGGGCTGAGCATTTTCCCCAGGCGTCTGAATCTTCGGCTGATAATTTTTCACATCCACATTGAGCCGTAGATCTGGTTTGCGTTTCTGCAGCAGCTGCGGTGTGGGGGCCTTACCGCCCAGAAAGGCAGCCGATGCTGCTGCTTGTGCCGAGCTCATTAATCCTGGAAAATGACGATACGTATGGCAGTTTCAGGATATGGATCTTAAATTTGGAGACGCTTATCTTGGTTCTATTCAATGACAAATGCTGGCTATTGTCACCCTTTTCTTGACCTCTACTTGTGCGCGGAGAGTGATTGCGTGCTCTTTTTGCTGGGCGCCCTTATCGTCTTTCCGAGCCGAGCCTCAGCTGCTATGTTTAGGCGCGCAGGTGCTGTCAAGTGCGTGCAGGCAAGAACGCGGCGGCACGGGGCTGGCGCCGCGACTAGCGAGTGACAAAAAGTTCTGAACTATAAGCTTTACTGAATTGAAAACAGTCTGTATTATCTCGGGCGACTTTTCTTTGGGAACTTGAATCTGGACCAAAGAACAACTTTTCCCATGGGCATGATAGATCACATCTTCTTCACTAGGAAGTCTTGCCAGTGTAGCAGTATCTGGCGCGTACTTCTATCGCGAGGTTTACGCGAACCCCTGTTTCTCAACTATAGCGACACGGTATCAATATGCATTTGACGTATTATCATAGGCAGGATCAAAACGCATCCTTTGTTGTAACGGAGCGTGCATTGCAGCATCGTTGACGTCAGTCCAATGAGACTGCTCCTTGAAGTCAGGTAGGAGAACTCTGTTTAAGAGACTCACATGGCTAATTTCATCAGGATACAGAAGTCTGTCGTTATTGTCCTCTTATGAGACTCTGACTACAGGCAAACCAGCTACAACTATTGAACTAATGTTAATCTTACGCCTCATGTAAATAATGAGCGCAGAGTCGCAATATGTGCCCAGAGTAGACCTTGTACAGTCGGCCCTTGTTACAAGACAGATCATCTTAGCACACACTCTTTTCAGAGCCCAATCCGAGGTACGAGGGGAAATACCACTATGTGCAGGAAATTATGTAGAAAAGTGAGGTGGTGCACTTAACATATGTCTCGCGATTGTGTCCCTTATATAGTACCAATACATGACTAACGAAAAAAAAAAAAAAAAAGTAGCAGCCTCCCTATGATTACCTATTTAGGCCTCCGTTATCTCCTATTTGGGCCTATTTGGACCTATTTGGGCCTACGGTAAGACACCCGTACCTCCCTAAAAAGAAACACATATGGCTAAGATGCTAAGACATCTCCCTAAGAAGCTAAGATATTCCCCTAAGAAGCTAAGATATTCCCCTAAGAAGCTAAGATATTCCCCTAAGAAGCTAAGATATTCCCCTAAGAAGCTAAGACACCTTCTAACTACATACTGGAGTTTGAAGCGTGTGTGTCGAAGCTTGCGGCGCAAAAAAGAGCTCATTTACGTTCGCGCGCAGTCTCATTGGTTGGTGGGGGCCTATCTTTGCAATTCTTGCAACCTTTCTAATCGCATGAGGGACGCGTACCGTCGAAAGCACGCCGAAAGTACACAAAAAGCAAAATTACGCGAGTTCAGCGCGTTTAATGCACTTCTGCGACGTTCCAGGCCTTTGTCACTTGTATTCGAGCCAAAAATTTATATTTTCTTACCATAAATCCCTCGTCGACCAAGAGAGTGCCCTTTTAAACGAGGGCATCTTGAGCCGATCGAGGGCCGAGGGAACGTTCGGTAAGTTTGGGCTTTAGTATGTAATGCAGCCCCTCCTTAGCACCAACTTTCTAAACACAACTCGATAGTCCGAGGGATTCGCGACTTTCGAGGTGTCTTGTAACGAGGGCCGACTGTAAGGCCCACGCATGTTGTGGTGCGATTTCTGCGGCTTCAAAATGGTAGAAGAAGTCCCCACTCCCATTGAAAGGATAAGTCTTCAGACGTTAGTTAAACTTACGGAAGCATTCCACAATATCTTTGATAGTTGCTGATTCAGTCGTATCAGACATTGAAGATTGGTATATGAAGTCAGTACAGGGCTAAAAAAAGGTTGTATGTTAAATCGAACTCAGGGGTAAGCTCTCATTAGAGAAGAAAAAGCAATACAGGGATAGGACTTCAGATAACCACATTTAAGCACCCCCTGAGGTTGTGCTTTAATTAAACCACGTGAGGGAGGCGAGACAGCTATCACATGATTAGAACCACGTGATGTTACACGTCTCTAGGCTTACACACAATGACGCAAAGTCCTGTACCTTTAACACCCATCCGCGAGTGAGTTGTGAATGTCCGCAGCATTGCCATCGCAAAGAGGAATGTTGACCGAATAAATTGACCTCTGAGCCCAAGAAGTAGACCTACCGAGTTGACAAAATCAGAATCAAACATCAATGCTTACATAAAAGCCACGATCTCCTTGCCATGAGCAAAACTTGTATGACATAACATTGGTATACCCTACCATAGCCTCTATTTCCGCTTGCTTTTGGTGGCATTAGCATTTCTCCCGCGGCCCACACGAACGCCGTTCAGGCGGTGTGACGTGCCAAATGGCGAGATGATATTATCAGCGCTACCGCCACCGACAAACTCCTGTAGCATTTTCTCGTTGCGTCTGCGGCGCCATGCGTCCTCCCTCACAGCGTCCGTATACTCGCGCTGATCCTCGCGTAGAATCACAGGCTCTTGTAAGTCTTTGTGCCTGTTTTCCTTGTTGTGCTGGTGCCCGGCTTTACCCTGTTTTTTTTGTGTGTTCTTACTCAAGGGCGAAGCAATCAGGTACACTTGCCCTTTTGTTATCCACTGAAAGTTGCGCTTTAAATGAGGGGTGATTTTGCCCGTGACATTGTCAATCGAGACTGCGCATCGAAGCAAAGTATCGCCACCACACTTGGGGCAAAAATGTTTGCGTTCGCCCAGCTTCGGCATTGGTACCATCGTGAAACATGCGTGACACCGGTACATGAAGTTTTTCACGCTGCGAATCTGCTTTCCGGATACATAGTTCATGAGCTTGAGGCCGATCTGCATGGACACGTTCTGGCACGCAAAATCGCCTGTTGAAATGGCAACTGCAATCTGCTCTTCTTTCACCAGGTCTTTTACCGTCTCGTTGTTATCCTTCAAAATCGTTTCTTGAAGATTTGTCGGCGTGATCCAGTCGCCATCGTCGTCCGAGAATTCCTCGTCTTCATCAGCCTCGACAACCTCGCCCTCGCCCTCGCCCTGAGATGATGTGGTTTCTTCATTTTTAAGCTTGTTTTCTGGCTCGGCTGTGTTTTCGGGCATGTTTGTTTCTTCGAGGGTGCTTGAAACATCTGACTGAGGCGCTTTTGCTTGGTCTGTCTCATGGCTAAATTCCTGCTTTTCAGCCCACTGAGCTTGCCTTACTCTGTGCTTCCGGCTGGGTTTTTTGTGTTTTCTTGTAACTACCTGGAACCCATCATCATCTTCTTTTACCTCTTGTGCCTCTTCATTCAGCTCCTTTACTTCACCTTTGGCGCTTTCAGTATACTTTTTCTGTTCGTATTTTTTTGGATTTGATTCTTTGTCTTCGGGCTCATTTCCAAGCTTCTGGCCTGGATATTTTCTCAATTGCTCGTCGCCATTTCTCTCATACTGTAATTCGTATGCAAGGGCAATGATGTGAATATCGTTCATCGAAAGCACCGAGTAGTCACCGGTCAATTTGGCAAAAGCACTGACTTTATCAATGAACTCTTGTTTTGGCTGCCTTACCACGAGACTGTCACCCCAAAGCAAAAGCTGGTTGCGGGCGTGTTCATCTCTCAACTCTGCCTTGACTCCGAAAGTCGTGAAGTATTTGGATGCGTGCTGTTGCAACGCCGACGCCGATTGCGTGATCAAGGGTGTGGCGTCAAGCACCAACAGTTCTATCGGTTTTTCAGACATTATCTCTGCGTCCAAGGGGTGTGTTGACTTCGGTCGTGATGTCTTGGATGATACTGATGTCTTTTCATACATCTTTTTTTCGGGCCCTGATTTTCGCACCCATCTCATCGCAGGCTCGATGGGGGCATTGAACGTGAACGTGGCACAGGGGAATATGCTGTGAGAATTTTATAGGCAAAATCAAAATTAACCGGAACAGTTTTCTGAGGAATAGATCGGTTATGTTTGTATAGTCTCTGATTTGTATTGCTTTGCTTAGATGTCAAACTACAATATTCGCGCCTCACGCTCAATTGCGGTGCGATTGCAGTTGGACTCGTCGGAGGCAGATCTGGTTCAGAGGACGAGCTTCGTTTAAGAAGAGATATCATCTATACGACTGAAGTCAGAGACTATAATCAGCTTGCGTCTTCAAGCCGACTAGGATTTTCAGTCATGTACGGGTGGGCACGGAGATGCGTTTCCGTAAAAATCAATTCGGCTCAGGCTCAGACCTCTAATTGCCAAAAAAAGTCAGAAACTTCGGAAAGTAAAGCTCAATATGATTGCTGATGTGGCGAATGTTCGAGTTTTGTATCTCTCCACTGGCACCTTTCTACGGAAAAATACGCAATTGGCCAATATAGTGCAGTCAAGACCCGGTATAACGATATAAGATTTTCACAAATAGTATCGTTAACTAAGTATCGTTAACTATATGTTGGTTTCGTTATTTCCAGGGCTTTTAGATCCCATGGTTACTGCACGTATATATTCATCAATTCATCAGAACTGAAAGCACAGCATGGTAACAGGGCTTTGTAGTAAACGAAGTATGTATTCAGTAAAGGCTTTTTCCTCAAGGAAGAACTGTGCTCAGTTGCAAACGATATCGGAGAATCTAAGCCGCCGTTCTATTTTCTTCGCGTTTGTCCTCTATAGTTATATCGTTGTACTATCTTATCGTTAGCTATACAAATAAATAGCCCAAACGATGATCGTTAAAATGGTGCTTGACTTCGTACTAACAAATTCTTCACTTGGGATTGCTGCTACCCAATACGTCTTCTTCGTCACATTGCATGAACGATGTATGGACTATTTCGATCTTGTTTAGTCAATAACTTATCTATAGTTACAAATCCAATTTCAATCTACACGCTATGTTATGATTTTTCAACTCTCTCTGTATTCTTGCCACCATCGTTGTTTGTTTTTCCAGAGTGTCGTATCCAGCACTATACCGTACGTTTTGTAGTCAGTGCATCTTTAGTTTGCAGTCTCCGCGAAACAATATCTGGATGTTTGAGACATTATCTCATTATCTCAAATTCGAATGGAAATAATCTTTAGAATTAGTTCAAATATTCGAGCAATATCTCAGTTAATTTGAGATGATTTGAGACAATTGCAACTAATTCCTGGGGTATGCAATTCTGGCTCCCAGTCCTCAATCAGTCGTATCACGCGAAAAAAAAAAACCCGGAGCCGGGTGTTGTCCGTGCTCTTCTGGAGTGCTGGGGAAGAAATTGACGCTCCCGCGGCCTTGGCCAAGTGTGTCAAACAAGAACATAACAGGAAGTAGGCTGGTTTTTGAGTTATATGAACGAATCTGGTTTCCAGTCTCCACTCCACTTTTAAAAAAAAAAAAAAAAAAAAAAAAAAAAAAAAAGAGTATTATTGCAGGAAATCATTGTGGACGTCATCTCACATTTGGTGCTTAGGCTCATCTTCCGCGCTTCTCATTATACACAACCTCATCGCAGGTAATTTTTCAGATAAGCTAGTAACAAAACGCATTTCGAGCCTACATACACTCAAAACTTATAGTCGTTTATAAATAAAATGGCCAAGCAAAGAGGAAGGAGACAGAACAATGTCTACAAGGAACGCTCGTCTGAATCCACCGGTGCACCGGAGCAGCAATATGATGGGTCCCAAGATAGTGAGGAAGTGCCAGAAAGCAAGTCTGAATTCACGTCAGTATTCTACGGGTTGGTGGACTCGAGCGAGATTGACTATTTTAAACAGGCCGAGTCGACGCTTAATGTGAATGCATTCGATTCTGACGAGGAAAGAGCTGGGTTCATACGGTCCGTCTTGGAAGAGTCACGTGGAAAAGAGCTCAAATTGGTGACAAATCAAATCTGCTCGAAATTAATGGAGCGGCTTGTGCTCTATGCGCTGGACCGTCAGCTCAAACACATTTTCCATCAATTCAAAGACCATTTTGTGCCGTTGGCCCACCACAAATACTCTTCACATGTGCTTGAAACGCTCTTAGTGCGTAGCGCCGCACTCGTCGAGAAAGAACTCGCGTCAGACGCGACCGAGAATAGCGAAAACTCGGATTTGGCTGATGAGGAGTCTGTCGAAGACCAGTACATTGTCTCCACCCCGATCGAGGCGCAGTTCCGACAAATGCTTGCGCTGTTTGCGCCATATTGGAGCACGATGATCCAGCACCAGTATGCGTCGCACGTGATGCGTATCATCTTGCTAATTACGGCGGCTAAAGAATTGCCGGCATCCACAATGGCCAACTCTGTGTTGCGCCTGAAGAAATCGAAGATCGCGCGCAAAATGATCGAGATTAAGGACACCTCAGACTTCAACAGAGCCTACCAGGTGCCGCCATCGTTCAAGGATGAGTTGAAAAGGATAATTACTGCTGTATCAGCGGATCTTGATACGAGGGCGGCACGCGAGTTGGCCACGCACAAAATCGCGTCACCCGTGCTTCAGCTCATTTTGAGAGTTGAGGGTATTTTCGATCGCGACCGGCCCGTATGGCATTTACTATTCAAGCTGGAAAGAGACGACAAGGATGCTAAAGAAGAAGCTTTTGTGGAGTTCCTTTTGTCAGATAGTGTTGGGCTGCATTTTCTTGAGGCTATCATCAAAAACGACGGCGCCAGAATGAAATACATTGAGAGATTGTACAAGCTTTATATGAAGGATCGTGTACTAAAGTTGGCCAAGCGGGCCACCACCGGTGTCTACATAATCCAGGCACTCATGCTCAAATTGAAGCCGGGGGAAGTTGAGTACATGCTAGACGCGATCATTCCAGAAATCTCGAGCCTCATTTCCATCTCAGAGAACCAGAACATCGACCTAGGCAAGGCCGTGATTGAGGCGTCCATCACCAGATTCAACTACAGAAGAGACGATCTTGTTCAGCAGCTTTTTAAGAAGTTTGCGCCTAACTACAACCCAGAAAACCCTAGCGATGACACTACCATGGAGTTTTTCGAGAATGTTCTTCAATTGACTGGGTCTACTTTGGGAAACACGCGTGACGATTGGCCTACGGCAGAAGAGCGCCGCCGTGCGTTGTTCATGGAGAAGTTGATGCAGTACGACTACGCGTTCGTTGTGTGTGCATGGCTCAATTTCATGGCATTGTCGCTGGAGAAGTTCATGCAAATGTGCTTCCATGGTGTGTTTTCACATGTGGTGGAGCATGCTTTAGTCGTCAAGCCTGCGACTGAGGGAGAGCCTCGGGACGTGATGATTATGCGCAAAAAGTTCTTGAACATTTTCTTGGGCCACACTTTTGAGTTGGCGTGCAATTCGTATGGGTCTCACATAGTCGATAAACTTTGGGATTTCACCGTGCTTTTGCCCATGTACAAAGACAGAATCGGGTCCGAGTTGATGGCGAACCTGCACAGAGTGAAAGAAAGTACATATGGCCGTTTGGTATGGAAGAACTGGTCGATGGAGTTGTTTGTGAGGAAAAAGTACGATTGGAAAACCTTGGTAAAGACTCAAGAGCAGGAATATCATGCATCAGAGGAGGAGCCAGGCTCGAAAAAGACCCCGATTCAATTGAAAATGGAGCAGCTTTATAAGCAGAAACAGTACCAGGAGGAAAGAGAAAAGAGAAAGGGTGAAGATCTTGCCTATGCGGAAAAAAAGAAACAGAGAATGCGTGGCCGGGACCGCTACTAGTGATTTACTTATAGATCCATAAAGTGAATGAGTGAAAAATGACTAATTGGGATGATTCAAAATTCATCGGGAATGTAGCTATGTGTACAGAAGATAACGTGATTTTGTTAAAAGTCAACGTCAATAGCACAAAGTAGCGTGGGCGAGTCATTATAGTCATGTCATATCGTTTCCACAAGTGCACGGCTGTCGAGCAGTTGCGGCGTGAAGGTTTTCTATGTACAAGTCGTTGGTTTGCGTACTTATGTCAGTAGTGTAGAGACTTTCCCATAGTCTATTTCGCCGCTTTTTGTAAATAATATTCTCTCAATGTCGCATCAGGAACGTCGGTCGGACTATCGACTACGGGATCGGAACCTGACTGGTTCTTGGGGAACGCAATCACGTCTCGTATACTTTGGCTGCCGATAAGCATGGCACACAAGCGGTCAAATCCAAGAGCCAAACCCGCATGTGGGGGACAACCCATCAGCAATGCCTTGAGGAGATGACCAAAAAGCGCTTCGTGATTTTTGATCTTCAAAATATTCTCGAACACGTATTGCTGCAATTCGGGGTCGTGTATTCTACGTGACCCACCGCCCACCTCAACACCATTTATCACCAAATCATAGTGCTCGCCTCTGACCTTAAGAGGACAACTTTCAAGCATATCATAGTCCTCGCTTTTTGCCATGGTAAACGGATGGTGTGTGGCCAGCAAATCACCAGTACTGTATACCGGGAACTCGGCATTTGACTCGGCATTTAACTCAACCGGGCTAAATAGTGGGAAGTCCACCACCCACAGGCCCACGAAAATCTCGCTTCTCTTATAGTCATCCACAAGAGTGCCATCACTTTTAGCAATCGGTCTATTCCATTTGTCTGTGAAATGTTCAATTGCTAGCTGTCTGAATTTGCCCAATGGTGTGGGATTCTCATACGGCAATTCCGCCCGCGTGGAAATCGCGAGCACGTCACCTGGTTCAAGTTCAAGTTTTTGCAGCAATTTAGCCGCCATGAACCCCGACTTTGGAATTATGAGCCCCTTTTCAGAAAGCTTTTCAAACCACTTTTCAGCGTCTTTCACACTTGAAATTTTCATCACAACCGGCTTGCGCTTTGGGTAATTCGCGGAATTTGTTAAATGCGGGATCTTGAAAGGTTCAGAGTTTTTGAATGCATTCTTCAAAATACACGCTTCAACCACAGGAAATTCTTTGGGGTTTTTGCCAGGCTCGAAAAATTCAGAGATATCTACAAACTGCAAGTTTGAGCGCAAATCAGGCTTGTCGATGCCGAACCTAGACAATGCCTCCATGTATGTCAATTTTGTGAAAGGGACAGTATCGCATTTTCCTTTCGGTATCTCGTGTAAGTAACCGTCTGAGCCCAATCGATACAATCCAGAGGATGATGTCTCTTTCCATACCTTCTGGATAATGTCATCGACTACTTTCGTCACCTGATCGCGGGTATTCACAAAACTCATTTCCAAATCAACCTGTGTGAATTCGGGCTGTCGATCGGCGCGCAAGTCCTCGTCGCGGAAACATTTCGCAATCTGGAAATACTGCGTAAATCCAGAACTCATCAAGATTTGTTTATACTGTTGAGGCGATTGCGGAAGTGCGTAGAGTCGTGAAGGTGATCTGGTCGGGACCAAGAACTCACGTGCGCCTTCGGGTGTAGATTTGAACAAAAGCGGAGTTTCGATTTCGGTGAAGTTGTGTTTCTGGGTTAATGTGTTTCGGATCAAATTAGCGACTTTGCTCCTTGTTTTGAGTGCATTCTGATAAAAAGGCGTCCGAAGCTGTAAATAGCGGTACTTTGCAGGAATGTCGGCCGGACTAACGTGTTTCAACTTGTCTAAACGTGCTGCCTCCACGCCAGCTGAGTTTAGGGTCTGAAGATGCGACACCACCACCTCAAACTCAACATCTTTCGCTCCTTTTTTGGCCTGTTTCTTCTTGATATGTCCTGTGACACTCACAGAGTCTTCGGGTCCGCTTTTCTCAATCAAGGAGAACAATTCTGAGCTCGTATATTCTGGTGATAGAAGTATCTGGATAGTATCGCCATTAACATCCCTTAACTCGGCGAAAGTGCGCTTCGCCTGTACCCTCGGCTTCTTATGCAAATGTCCATGTAATGTGACTGAATCTGTTGTCTCTGCACGTATATCCCTGACACAGTGTGTGGCTGATGGGAACACGAATTTGGCCAATGTTGCCTCACGTGACGGAAGTTTGGAAAGGCATCTTCTTGTCACCAGAAGCCTTCCATGCACAGAGAGTTTTATGAGCCTTGTGATTCTGGGCGGCCTCATGTTTGAATCTGAGAATTGAACGACTGCTTCACTTGTTACTATAAAATCACTTTCTTGTCTTTTGCACTACTAACTGACTGGCTTTCGGCGATGATTTCGCGGCCCAAACTGGGAGCGCGCCAGGCTGGCTGAGACGGAACATGACATCGCATTTGAGCGCATGTTCAGAAGATTAATTCTAGTTCTTCCCCGAATTCTTTATTTTGGGGGAGGTGGGATCTAGTGATTAAGCGCTTAGAGAAACGAATTCAATAGGTAACAAGAGTATGAATCACGTGTATTTCACGTGATGGTTTATTTTAGACGGTCGATGTCATACAGTATTTTCAGAAAACAATGGAAAATACTGTATATCAATTCCCGTTAAACCGAACCTGACAATTGCACACGAATTCTTCGGATTAGCGGGAACCGGGATATAAAACCATCTATATATAGGATACCATCGATGTTGTAACGGTGCATAAGCTGATGCATGATACATCACCATTGCAAGTCCGTCGAAGACAGTTCAAGGAGACTGCTTTTTAAAGTCAAAGAGGAGCTGACTGGAGAGATCCTCCACCTTGTCAAAATCAACAGAGCCATCTTACGCGGATTGTTAGTGATCGGAGGATAGGCGCCAGAGGCGCCTCTAGTAGACCTTCTCTTCGCCATATCGTAAACTAAGCTAAACTAACTGAGCTAAACTGGTTGGTTGTTGGTTATTTAGTTATCCTCTATGAGTTTCGGGGAAAAGGAGAAGCCTTGAATATGGGTAAGAAAAACGAGATGTACTGATGTACTGCATCATAAGAATGCATGCTCACATATTTGCGGACGCATGTACATTCCAACATATCGAATTTTCTGTATATAAGGTTATAATCCTTCATAGAAGGCCGACTCGCAGATCATCACATCTTTAATTTATAAGATTTATTAGGTTAAGTCATTTCTTCCTGGGCTATCAACAGAATGTTCGAAGAGTGCCTGTCATAGGTGCAGTAGAGCAGTAATTTCGAGCAGTTTCCTCATCTTGTTGCGACTCGTCTCGTCATCCAGAGAAATCACAATGAGGCCTCATTTGCCGGGCTGCAACCCTTTGGAATGGTAAGCCAATGTCACTTTGTTGACTTCCAGTACTTACCACATTTGTGATCAAATGAAAAGTACTATCTTTGTGCTGTTCGAACAAACTCTCGTAGCTCATCTCATGAAGGCAGTTCAAAAGATTCGGTAGCATGATGTACTTCCAACTTTCCTGTCAACTAAAAAACACGCGGTTCATTTTTCATTTAGCGCATAAGGATTCCGAGACAGTCTACTTTGCAAATGACCTCCTGAAACTACTACTGAACCACTTCAGCGTGGCCTCAAGCGAGAGCCTCTCGTCGCGATGGTGTTTTCTTTACATTTTCGTTCGTTGTTTGTGATTGGATGGTAACTTCTTACACCTATTGTGCCACACAAGGTATTTGACCGTGCGACGCGAGTGCTGCGCTGAACGCGACGCGCTCGCGAAGGGAACTTTCCGGGGTGAATTCATTTGGGCAGGATTTTGAGACGCACGAGCTGCAGATCGTCTGCCATATAAGCAAAAAAAGAAACATTTCAGCGCGAGCTAGTTTCATTTTGCATTTCTTATGTCAAAGACACAAACGTTGCAAGATTCTTTGAAAGTCAATGAGCCCAAACGTCTTTGCGTTTTGCTTTTGAGTATGCTTCCTTTAGTATTCAATCTTTGTCTAAAGGTCTCTTAGGGTGTCACTTTCTGCGAAGATTTGGCAGTGTGGCAACGTATGATGATCCAAGCGATAGTGCAGGATATGTGCAGGATTTGCCTGCATGCAGCTTGTTCTGTTGTCTATTTCTTGCCACCCCGCCCCCAACTGAGGCGTGACGCGTTCTGCACGCACACTTTTTCGACGTTGAAACAGAATTATAGTCATTCTCCAAACCACGTTCCTGGTTCTCTCCACAAACAACTTCGGCCATGGTTCTGCTGATTTGCTTCAGGCTACCCAAAGTCGCGTTAAGACTCATTTTGCCCTTCTTTTTGGCGTTACTAGTGGTGGTGACTGTGCTCTATGCTACAAACGTCGATACTCTGATAATAGACACAAAGTACACAAGTTTCGTGTCCCTCCTTGGTAGCACAAAACTGTCATCAACGGTTTCGACGTCAGGGGCAATGAATGCGAAGCAAAATGTACAATTGACTTTTAAACCGACGAAAAAGGGGTCGCCAAAGGAAATCTTAGATCAGAATCAAAAAGTCTACGATGCCGTACTTGCACAGAAGATTCATGAGCCCAAAGATTTCAACATTGAGTCAATAAGACCCCCGAAAGATCCTCTGGATTATGTGAGGGAGAACGCTACGATCGTCGCATTGGTAAGAAATCAAGAGTTCGCGGGCATCAAGAAAACTTTGCGGCAGTTTGAAGAGAAATTCAACGCCAAATTTCATTATCCATACACTTTTCTTAATGATGAGCCATTTACCGAAACGTTCAAGGAAAAAGTTCGGTCGCTTACTCAAGCTGAGGTCGAATTTGTGCAAATTCCAGCGGAAATGTGGAACAAGCCTGCATCGATCGACCGCCAGCGAGAACAAGAAGCGATGGAGCAGATGGCAAAAGAGGACGTGGCGTACGCGCAAAAAGAATCATACCATAACATGTGCCGGTTTTATTCGGGCAATTTCCAAAATTTACCAGCTCTAGAGAAGTACAAGTATTATTGGCGAATCGAGCCTAATGTGCGGTTTTACACAGATTTGAACTACGACGTGTTTAAATACTTGGCCGGTACGAAAAAGATTTACGGGTTCACGATCAACTTGTATGATATCCGTCAAAGTGTGCGCACGCTTTTACCCGAAACGCTTCTGTTTCTCAGCATGGGCGAGAACTATAAATATGTCAGCAAAAATGGTGCATTTCAATGGATAACAGAAAATCAGCAAAATCCGCAAAATGCAGAAGAGACTGGTGGATACTCGACTTGTCATTTCTGGCTGAATTTCGAGATCGCAGATATGGACTTTTATCGCGGCGAGGCCTACACAAACTGGTTTAAACATTTGGATTCTACGGGTAAATTTTATTACGAGCGTTGGGGAGATGCGCCTGTGCATTCTTTGGGATTGGCTCTTTTTGCCGATAAACTGAAAATTCATTGGTTCCGTGATATTGGGTATTACCACTTGCCGTACACCAATTGCCCCAACAACGAAAACACGAAAGGGTGTCACAGGGGTAAATTCGACGATAGCGGACACAACCTCGATCAGAACTGTATGGCCACCTGGATCGACTACGAGATGGAAAATCTAGGTGCAATTTATTGATCTTACTGTGATTTTCGTGATGTATTCAAGCATGTCACGTGACAAGACAAGACGCAGCGAATGGGCTATAGATGGAGGTCTCTGCTCTATCTTTGAGGCCCTTCTAGTTCTTCAGTTTGATATTACCGAATACACGTACTAGTTAACGATAGAAGGGCACCGTGAACTTAACAGGTTGTGAATGATATCGCGGTGACAGGTCGGACATGCGGCCCGCCGTAGGCCGCAACCGTAGGCCCGTTCTCAGCCCTGTGAACTACCAGCACATCGTGTCGCCACTTTAAAACACGGCACCCTGTGTTCCATATCAGTCACATCCGCTTAAAGCATCGGATTTCAGATGCTTATTTAAGGCCTCCCCACTCGCTGTCGCTGTTGAAACAACACAAAGATGGCACTCAGGCTGTTGAGATCACTGAAATTGTCGAACAACACGCCAGCAAGCGATACCATTTAGCAACTTTATATGCATGTTCCCAAGGTTTTTGATCCTTTCCTGAATTCAGGATCATATCAATAATCTGCTTCTTGATCATATTCATATATAAAATGTGTCAATGGGAGTATTATTCTCGAAAACTAGCGCTTACTTGAAGCTGAAATACTCACAATTTGTGTTTGCTCGAGGAGTAATTGTTGTAGGATCCTCCATAGCGAAATAGATGTCGAACCCTTTTATTCAAAAATCCCATACTCTTGTTATATGTTCTGCTTCCCTGTCAGCCGCCTCAAATCTTTCACATTTTGTGCCATGAATTCGAATATTCGCAGCTAAATCGAGTCGGTTTTCACCTTATTGCACCATACGCCCATTTTTAGGTATTTCTTATACAGTTGAGCCCAATAGTACACTATGTCGTATCCGTCGACGTGTATCGTGCCGATTCCTTCGGATCGGTATTCCTGACCTCCGCCATCGATGAGAAAGAGATCCGGGCACGGTTTTAAATTCTGAATGAGCTTCTTGTGGTGAGTCACGGCCACTGCTGCGTCGCTATCAACAATAAACTCGTGTCTATGGTCCTCGTTGCTCATGATGTGTACTGTATGTGCGGCCCCAGCCAAATCAATAGAGGACGTTCTTACAATCTTGTGGGCTTGATTTTTATTACCCATTGACGTTGTAAGCCTCTACGTTTGTCGTTGTTTTGATGCAGGCTTGTTCTCCTCCCACTGCTGTATCTTCTTCAAATTCTTTTTAGCCGCCGCTGGTACATGCTTCCCGGTGATTTCTGCGAATGTTGGGTCGTACCACACGGCGAAGTTTTGCGCGGGGTCTTCGTTGACGTCGGTGCACATTTTCAAATCGTGGTTACCTAAAGAGTTCGTGCATAACTCTGGATGACGACTTTTAGCAATCAAGAAGCTCCTCATCATCCTTTCGGCTGAGACTAACCACTTGTTTGTCCGCGTCGTGACCTTTGTAGCTGGTGCTGTAGCGGCCTGTACAGCGTTAATCCCAACCCTATGTTCAGCTGAAAAAATGTACACATCCCAGAAAGCGTCAATGCCACATTTCATGGAATTTGCCTTTGCTAAAAACGCTTCGTACAACTCCTCGTCCACGTGCTGTGTTCTTCGATTCCTTAATTTCGAGTCGTCAGTAATCGATCTCCAAACGCTGTGTATGAAGTGGTCTAAGATCTCATCGTATGATGCGTTTGCCAAGGGCTTTCCGGGTTTAGTGGAATTAATCATCCACTCTTGGATCGCCAGATCGGCTGTAGGTTTAAACCCTCTGAGTGCGCAGAATATCGGATTGCCAAATGTTGCTTCGCTAACTACGTTTGCGTAGATTCTGCGTAATTCTTTCGCTTCCTTCACTATTCCCTTCAACCCTTCGATGTTGCTTCCTTTCCACTGCATCGCCAACAAATAAAGAACCTCGATTTCGGTGTTCCAATCTTTAAAGATTTGTGCTCCACATTCTTCAGTGAATTCAACGGCCGCTTGGATTACCCTTCCGAGGGTTGGTAACCCGAATCCTAGTCTGGTAATTTTCTTTAAGTACGGGTATTTTTGCACGTTCCCCCGAGCTGTTGCCTCAGCGTAATCGACCCAATGGATCTTGCGTGAATGTTCCGGGAAATACTTCTCGAACATCCCTTCGTCCTCCACCGTCATCAACAAGACAAGGTTTCCTTCTTTCTGCACGATATCCAAAAAGCTGTTTTCCACACCTATCATCTCCCGGGTGGAAGGTTTCACCGATACACGTTCGCGGGTAAGTGCTCTCTCTAGGTTCGAGGCTATATCCCTAATATGCGCCTATTCTCTGCCTATGTTCAATATCAGGCATCCAGTTTTGTATCCTTTCTTCATAGCTGCCCGCAACGGGGCGCAGTATTGAGTGAGGTCCTCATCTAAGAGTTCCGATGGGGCCTGGCTTGACATGGCCTGGTTAGCTCAATCGGTAGAGCTTTTGAGTCTTAATTTTTCAGATATAATTCAAGTAAATTCAAGTAGGGCGCAACTGTCGTGCGCTGACTAAACTCAGCCATGCCACGTGACACACCAGAGCATTCTTGCACGCCACCCTCGTTATCGTTATCGAGGTGATTCTCGTACATGGGAAACGAAAGCATGACAGCGGCCTCCGCAAGCTTATTCCCCACGAAGAAGCACTTCCCCTGCCGAAGTAACTTCCTTTTCAAAAAATTCAATATTGAATCAGTCTCGTGTGTGTATATCCATAGTCCAAACCTTAAGATACCAATTTTGCCACAGTTTTCAACCCATAGGGCGCGATTCTCTTCACTGTAGTATTGATAAACATCGACATCAACTTTGACTGGAGACTTCCCTCTGTGTAGTGTATATAATAGACCACTTCTAGCCGATCAGACTCCTTTTCAGGATCTAATGCAGATTTGAGGCCGAAGTGTTCCAAAAGGTGCTGCACAGATAGCCCCGATTCTTACACTGGAAGCCTGATGGCAGCCTTTTATATACTTGCTGTCCTACAATGATAGTAAATGGATACATTGCCTTTCCGGAATATGAAAAAAACAATGTTAATGAGCCGCGGCTTGGATTGTGGGGAACAATTCATCAAATATGTCATACAGTAAGACATATCTTCTGGATTGAGATGTTACGTACTTTCAGAAACAACACACTATTTTGAAAACTAATCTGACTTCAAATTTAGAGCAAAGGCGACATTTTATAAGCTTCATGCAGATCATTGAAGAGACCAGACTTTGGTCGTTGCAAAAAAGAAAAAAAAAACACATTTTTCTCGCATGAAACGTGTTTGGTTGACTCGGTTGAGGCCCACGAAAGCTCGGCTCATAACATCTCAGCAAATAATGGCTGCTTTGCCGTTCAATTGATCGATGTAATGCCCCTTTCGTAAAGGATCTAGTTCGACCAACTTGTTCAACGCAGCCGTGACGTCATTATCCGGATTCTGTTCAGATTGAGAGGGATAATTTTCATTGCCTTCACGGCTGAGCAAGGTTTTGAGAAATATGATCGTTTTAAGACACCACACGTTGTCTTGTCCGGTATCGTCCTTTTCTAAATCATTTAACTCATTCACATCTTTCAATTGCTGCTGTAGTAGTTCGAGATATAAATCTTTTGGGAGCGCCCCAACGAGTATCTCATCTGTAAGGAGCCACTGCATGTATAGCCATACAGAGGTGTCCTCGGCATCCATGAACATGCCCGTTTTCACCAAATTCAACTCGTGTTTTAGCAATTTAGAAGCAGATTGAAAAACCTCGGCGCCTTTTTTATCAGTAGTCATCCTAAGATTTTCTTCGCTCAAAAGCTTGAGGATTCTGGCTATCAACTTCGTACGATTGTGCCACGCGCTAAAGTTCGCTGTGCTTTTATTTATCGTCTCGGTGGTGTACTGAAACTCGTCAAGGCTGATCTCAAGTTCAGATTCTGATTTTTGCTCTCTCAAATGCGCCTCTTTCTCCAAGTGGGAGACGACATATCGTCTATACTGCCAGCCATGAAAATTTCTACTGTCCATCATCAAAACCTTCAGTACAATTGCCAATTCACGACTCCAATCGGCGTTTTTGGTCTCGTCGAGCGTCTCAAGGCACCACCTGCGGTGGTTCCATATCCAGTAACATTTAGGGAATAGCTTCATCATATTCATCGCCACGACAAGATCTGTATTAAGAGCCTCACAGCGATCAAGCACGTTTTCCGCGAATAAATGAGTGAAAATGTTTCTTCGATAATTCCAAACCGCATTGAATTCCGGGTTTAAGTCTAGTAGCTCTGTCGTGTCTTGAAGGGCTTCTTTTGTGTACACTTTTGCAGCCTTATTGTCCAACACTTTCTTCGTTAAAGCCCTATAGTGAGCGATTTTGGCTCGGTCTTTTTCGAGTTTCAGTTTGCGGGCGTGTGCCGAAAGCTGGACGCGCTTTACACCGTGTTGCTAAAGGTGTTAGTTGTTTTTAAAAACATGTTGTTGTCGTAAAAAGATGTCCATACCATTTTGATTTCAGTGTAACAAAGAAAGAGAAGTGTGGAGAAATCTACTCTGAATTCGCGATCCAACGCCGGTCCCACGCGCGCCTTCAATGACACGGACGGATTAATCATTACAGACCACCCCAGAACTCGAGACCACTGCAGGGTAAGACATCCATTGCATGGTGGTAACGCTCCGTTTGCATGCGGTCGCTTCTTTCTGCTGGGTCCAGTAAGTGTTCTTGAGCTTGGCGACTGTTCTTTATGAGAGGACCACGTGCACCTTTATCTCTTGGTGTGTGATGCCATGTGGCAAGCCCTCTTGCTCTCGCCAAATAGCTGCAAATTCCTAGACAGCTCACCCACGAATCAAAAGCGTTGATCCTACACGGTTCTACGGAAACCTTTCTGAATCTGCTCATACACCATGTCACTTACAAGCGCTGCATATCAGAGTCTAAATTTGTCCTCTCGCCCCTCTCAGGCTACTATTTTGGCATGGCGCATGCCATATTAGAATCTTTTCCGGAAATTGAGCACACGCGATGTGTTAGATGTAGTCGTAAAGATGTTTTTTTCGGTCCTTCCGCCTACCAACGGACTGGCAGCCGCCGCTTCGGAACTCAGCATGAAAAAGGTTGACCTCGGGTAAAATACGGTTAACAGCCATGAACCAGAAATTGTTCACCTCAAGATCTCGCGCGGAAAATGTTCTGCAATGTCGTTACCAAAATTAAATGACGCCAATATCAGAGCAGTGACTTTAGTGGAATTACCGCCGCTTAGGCAAAAAAAGAAAAGTGGCCCCATGAATCGGGTTGATACCCACATATAGTACATTGAACCCGATTGTCTTGACTACCTCTTCATACATCAAGACCGGGACACATTTTCCATTATGGCTCATGGTTCGGACGCCGCTTGATCAATGTCATGTTGTGTAATAAAAGGGGACGTTTTGGATAGAAAATGATGTATTTTCAATCTCTACCGGCAATTCTAGACTATCACTATGAAGAGCTGATCATTTTGGTGTCACATTAAATCCTGGCCACTTCAAACCTGAAAAAAAAATGATCGAAGCGGAGAAGGGGATTGATACTTGATCTGCTATTGATATCGATTGTAGAACGTGAAGCACGCAAGAGAGATCCTCTCAAACAGCAAAGTCTGATTCCCACCTGTCTTCCAACCGAAATGCTTTCTAAGGAATCTATGAAAAATAAAAAAAAAACACGAAATTCATTTTTTAACAATGGCTGCAAAAACTAACCAATGGCCGGGGAAGTCCGTGATGGGAAAAGTATTTGAATTGTGCAGGCAAATTTCACCTGGCGCGTAAAGGCCTCTTATTTCTGTTTGTTTTGCTTCTTCTATTGAATGCTCGAAGGAAGATATTTTCTTTTTTTTTTTTTTACTTTATACCTAGTCGTTGTTTAGCAAAAAGTCTATCAACTAAAGTAAATGGCGAAAGCCTAGTAAGCTATGCCTCGCGTTCATACCCGTGGCGTATCGGCATCCAGTCTGGAGCAAATATAAATCTGGTGGTTGATGCACATGCGTCTTATAAAACCATGAGTTTTCTTCAGCAGTGAAACAACGAGACTTGCGGCTAATTCAAGGCCTATCAAGAGACACGAACCCATGTGCCAATGTTCGTTGTCTCGATGTTTTCTTGCAAACATATATATGATATGCTAGGGGCCTGCGCTGCTTGAGTGAGGCACAGCTACAATCCAAGCCAATATTTTACCACTTGCCAATGCAACCATGAGGATAAGAGTATCATTTGTAATAGTCCCTTTTGTTTTGTCTCAAGCGTGGGCGCAAAGAATTGAGAGAGCATGTGTGGGTTTCCATTGAGAGATAAATGAGGTAAGGAATGTGTGTGCTCCGGCTATATGTCAAAGCAGGTTTGCTACTGACTTATTCTACCAAGTCTATCTAATTATGAGGTTTATCTGCGGCCTAATTATATAATCGTGATGTGTGTCGATACTCTCAAACCCTGGGGACGGTTCCTAGACAGTCTAGGCAATGAATCGAAGTATTCTGCCCTCTAGTCACATTTCCCATATACATGAATCTCTAATCCTCTTTAGGCCTCAACGGCCTTCATTTCTACGTAGCCCGCTGGCACGGGCATCAACGAGCCGTCCTGATGAGAAGCCTTGAAAAAGGAATAGTTCAATACCACGTCATCAATATAGCGCATGGCAGAATCCTTGGCAAAATCTGGGTCAATAAAGAAAAATACCGGCATGTCCACCTCTTCCCCCGCAGCCAACCTCTGCTCCTCGAAGCAGAAGCACTGGATTTTGTTGAAGTATTGTGCAACATGATCAGGGCTTACAGAGTATGTAGCCATGCCCACAATGTCTTCCAGTGACAAATTCTTAGCTCTATAGAAAACCAATGCGGTCTCGCCCGGGACGATGTATACCTCTTTCTGAAGAGGCGTGAATTTCCAAGGAAGAATCCCTGATGCCTGGCACGTGAAACTGACTTTGATTCTCTTATTTGTCTCAACGGGGATCACCTTGTCTGGCGTAAAAAGCCTTGTGTCGGTGATGGGAATTCCGCCCCAACCTGTTCGCTTACAGAGGAAGCGGTAAAACGGTACAGCCACACACGAAAGGCCTGTAAAGAACATGATAACGGATCCAGCATAGTATGCTGCGCTTCTGTTTCTATATTTCATGCGTTCCAGTTGTTCCTGGTGCATTCTATGAAGACTCTCCCGCACCGCTTTCTTCGGCTGTGACGACTGGCGGAAACAGCAGGTAATGCTGAAATTTCGGGAAACCCCATGTTTCGGGTTGATTCCAGGCACATGTGTGTTAATTTTTATTAGCCTCAGAACCGTCGAAAACATGACTCTAGAGCTATTGTGGAAGGATTGATGACCGGAGATAAGAAGTTTGTAGCGTAGTCTTGGGCACGAGACTGGATACATCGCATGTGCCGCACGCGACATTCTCGCCATGCGTTTCCCCAGAAAATATACATCACAATTAGCCTAAACGCCATCCACTAGAAGAATGGGAAAGCATTTGCGCAAAAAAATATTATAACTATAGCTCTAAATGGTATTTCTTCGCCACTCAATCAAAATAACAATTCCTGAAGCTTCTCGTTGGTGTACTGGTCATTCAACGACATTAAACCATTGAAGGACTCGTCGCCCATCTCTTGTCTCAAACCAAGCACCTTTTCCTTAATAAAGGCTCGTAAGTTTACCGTGTACACCGCATCCTTGGCATCGAGTAGATTCTGGTACCTCACTTTCTCGCCATGTGGCGCAATATCCGGATCAAGGTACATGTAATTGTCTACCTCGGTATAGATATAGTCGCCCGCGTAGGCTTGGCTATTGCCCGACAATTCCTCGTGCACTTCTTCGAGATACAAAAAGCTATTCCTAAGGGTATTCCCGAGGTGTTTAGCAAAGTCGTGCAAGTCCTTTGGTGCTGCGTAAATGATGAGCGACAACAAAGCCAAGAGATTGACTTTCTTATTTCTCGGGTTCCCGTTGTTCTTATAATATGCCAGCCAAACCTCTATGAGTCTGGTAGCGTCGAGCGACAAATGGCTGCAAATTTGGAAAAAAGCCGCGGGAGACTTCAAAGCCATTCGCGAGATTACAGCTAGAATCTTGTTTGCAAGCACTATGCTGTGGTTTTCATCTAAAATGTAGTTCACCATGCTGTTCATCAAACCGCTGGTAATAAGGCCACCGTCAAATTGTTCATTTTCACTTTGCGAAAGAAACAAAATGTCCAATAACGAGATGAACGCATCGAATGCATCATCACGCATCGTGGAGATGTAGCCAGAGAGCACGCGGAAGATCTCGATACCATATTGAGATTCAAAAATTGCTGGAACCAAAAGCGCATACAGTCTTGCAATTGAGAGAATAGTAGTCAAAATTTCGGTAGACTCGACAAGTGCGGGGTGTACCAAGCCGAAAAATTCCAATAATTCTGGCTTGAGGTCAGTATTCGTTGGAAAATACTGGAGAATCGCTAGCCACAAGTCGTAGCCATCTTCTGATAAGAGGTAATAGTACTCTGAAGATTGCGTACAGCAGCTTTTGATTAATGGAATTGTGATGAAATGCGTTTCTGAGGAATTTTGATTCAATGCAATGGCCAAGTTCTTCAACACTCTGAGCAAAGACGTTTTCAAGATAGATTCGTCGTTATCTTTCGCACTGGGCGTTTCCCAGTACGCGGGCACGATTTGCAAGATGCTGATAAGTGTGGCCTGATCTACCAATGGGTTACACCGCTCCAAAAGCACGGACAAAGTGTCTAGAACATAAAGCTTCGATTCAGTGAATGAAAGCTCGCTAAGCATCGCAATTAGCAGAGCCACAAAGTCCTTCAAAAAAGGCTGGAAATCTTGCTTCACAAAGTCCCAGTCATTGATGACAATTCTGAGAGTCTGTGTTGCGGTGAGCTTAACCACCTTGTCGTTGATATTATCAGCCGAATTCATAAAACTAATCAAGAGCTTATAAATTTCAACACGGCTTTGCCTCGAGCAGTCGACGGAAATCCATGTGCTAATAATAAGGCAGATTCTGCGTTTGATGATTTTGTTTTCCACGTGATCGTTTCGCAAACCCTCGGGAATGAAAACTTGCATGAGGAGCTGGTCAAAATTGACCTTGTCAGCAATAGAATCTGACGATAACTGGAACGTGCATAGCGTAGAATCTTTGGTCAAAATTTTCTCCAAAGAATCGTTATCATCCAAACCGTTGGATATTTTGTTCAAGACATATTCTGAAAGTTCGTCTTTGAAAAATTTGATGAGATCTTGGTAAAAGTTTTCCGCACAGGGCCGTACCTGAAATTCCCAGCTGGAACTGAGTTCCTCGTTGGTCCATTCTTCCGGCTCGAGAAGCCACGACTCCAAGTCAGCTGGCTTCAAACGCAAGTGCCAGTTGATAATTAGATCGCATAATTCGGTGATTATTTGCGGCGTGAAAAGCTGTGATTTCAAAAGAGAGATAGCATGAGTCACTTCTTCCTTGTCATTGCGCTGCTTCAATGTGACCGCGCCCTGTTTGTACACATACGCCACCATTTTTTTGAGAATGAAAAAGCCCTTGAGGGCCAAGACTGCCCAAAACTCGGTTTCTTCAGAGCTGTTATAGATAGCTTCTGCTTTCGTTTGAAGAAGCGACATAAACGTCGACAAAATCTCATGTGCACAAGGCATGAGAATGAACCCTGTCGGATTATTGTTGATGAGGTTGACATATAGCTTGCTGTACGATTTGACAAACTTTTCGAGAAGGTCCAGCGAATATTTCTCATGTTCTATCACCAAGCCTTGTAAATGGCTAATCGAGATCTTCATGAACTCGGCGATGTCCTGGTTTTTGTGAGGCTGCTCAAACCCCTCGGGAATCACCCGGCGCAAGTTTTTCAAGCACATATAGCATATTTCCATCACAGTCAAGTCTTGGGAAGTAGTCCACATATGGAATAGTTTGAGATACAGTTTCACCAACACAGGCAAAAGCAAAGGCGCCTTGCTCTGAAAAGCGTGCCTGGCGCGGCCGATCCGGACCATTGCGACTGCCTTCACTATCTGGTTGAGAATCACCAAGAGATTGTTTGCAGCTATCAAGTTATTTCTTACGAAAACGAATGACTCGAGATTCTTGCTTAAATGATCAAATAAGTCGGGCCATTCAGCCGGGAAATCAAAACGCACGATTCTTGCCACCGCGTGTGCATTCTGTATCGCCAATTTGGCATTTTTCTCGTCCAAAAGATCAAAAACCCGGCTGCGGATCTGTGCTTTTTCGTCCTTGCTGATAGCATGCGTCCGGGATGCCCGCCAGTATTTTTCCACGCCATTTTTGAAACAGATTATTGCTATCCATCTCACTTGCAAAGGCAAATCCATTTTGAGGTATATTTCTTGCAATAGGTAGTGAAAGCCACGCTCGGTTTCCCACCTTTTGAGCTGCTGTTCGGCCTGCTGCTGAATATCGCTCCTATCTGGCCTCTCAACGGCAATGAGAACCTCTAGAAGCGCATCAAATGTCACCGACATAATTCACAATGCTAAATTCAGGAAAAAAAAAAATGGTGAATTGTCTGTATTGGATCCGTTATGTAGCACCCCCGGTGTCGAGACAGCGATTTACGATGATCAGGCCTCTCAAATAGTCTAGCATATAGCGACTTTTGCCTGCACGTAGTCGATGCCTCGTCAGTCAGTTCATGCTCGACTTTTCACATAGCGTTCTATTTTCCGCAAAATTGTTCTTTTAAAGCTATATTTGACAAATTAATTCGTCTAGAATGAAAAAACGGCTAGATTTGCACATTTCTAGCGGGAAGGTAAATCTCAAATAAGGAATATCATCTTAGGGTACATGGTGAATGACGTAAATAAAATAGCTACGATTTAAAATGGCATGTCACAACAAAATGCACGAAAGCCACCAAGAGGCTCACCCTCTTTGACTTCTTCCTGCTCTTTGTTCTTCTTTTTTCTCTATAAATCTGCGATTTCTTTTCATAAATAAAAGAGAGAGATCTCGCAATGTGGCGTTATCATTTTCATCAAAAGAAATGGCTTTCACACTTCCCATGCCATACCATGGAAAGTATCTCGCGTGAGTCACAATCAAATCTCAATACCTGTTAACAGCCCTAAATCATCACCAGACGCCGAAGAACGCACCCCTCTCGCACTGTTCATACATTATACCATCTTTTGGTCTCGTCACCCTCCTTCCACTCTTTCTCGTCGTACTCAAGTTCTTCTTTGACTCTCTTCACCACGCATGCGTCTCCTATATTCTTCCCGATGTTGTCGCTAATTTTGATAGAAGGGTGGCCAGCTGCAGTGGCTAATTTGATCACTATATTGAGCGGCAGCGACTTCTCACCAGTGAAACTCTTGAAATCATTTGTGAAGAACGTGCCAATGCCGAAAATCACCTTAAGCCCGTCTTTTTCTGCGCAATTCTTATACTGAAGACACTTCTTGATATTCAATGAGTCCGAAAAGCAGATCGTCTTCGAATTCGCCGGGTACCCCAAGCTCTTAAAATGTGCGGCTATCTTGTGGCAGTAAAGTTCAGGATCGCCCGAATCCTGCCTCACGCCGGTGTAGTGATCTGTATACGGCTTTGTGAAGACCTTGAGATAAGAGTCTGTGCCGAAAGTGTCTGTGAGCGCCAATCCGCAATTTTCAGGTCCAAACGTCTGAAGCCAGTACTCCATAGCAGCCTTATTTGCATTACCATAATCCTGTGTGATCAGCGCCACACCCATAAACCATTCATGAGCCACGGTGCCGATCGGCGCCACGCCATATTTCCTGGCGAGCGCGACATTTGAAGTGCCCAAGAAAAGCGCACTTTTGTTGGTTTGCGCAGTCTCTACAATCGCGTTCACAACTATGTTTTGTGTTTTGGCCGACCTTCTTCTGCGCGTGCCAAACTCGCTAAAGGCACATCCATTCAGCAACAATTGGTGGGCTTTATCCGCTGCCAATTCGTGCTGCCCATCGTAGGTCCAATCTGTGTCGACGAATTTGAAATACGCCTCGGAAACGAGTGAGAGAATATGGATCTCATATGGGATAGTGTCGTACCACGTCCCTGTAATCTCTAAACAGAAATCCTGAAAGTTTTCGGTATCGTTATAGTACTTCACCTGTGATTCTGGCCTCAACTTGAAATTTTTCAAAGACCCCAAATATGCTGGCGGGAGCATGGGCAATGTTTGGCGAAGGTACTCGATTTCATCTTCTTCCAATCTCAAGTCGCCCAATGCGAGAATTTGCTCCTTCAACCATACAATTGCCGCTTTGTTAAGTGCTAGTTGCCGCGTGCGATTCGTATATCTATAAGACACGGGCACGTCTTTAAAATGTTGGTGCACAGCGGCCTGCATCGAGATTTTGTACAAATCCGTGTCCAAAAGCGACGTAAT
>JAKTUB010000346.1:16737-39158 GCA_030556465.1 Metschnikowia picachoensis | reverse complement strand
GAAGTAGAGTCAGTCATTTAGAAAGAGGGATAGTTGCTTAACTCTTCTCAATATGAGACAGAGAATTAAGTCACCTTTTATAGAGATACAAGAGGGGAACTTCACACATAATTACTAAGCGCCAAGTGCCGCCTTACTCCGGGTAACTACCTGATGCTGACATATTCAAAACATGTCGGCTGGTAGTAACTCCGACTTGAAACATGGGTGATACATTACAGATGTATCACTTAATCCCAAAGGGTTAGGCGCACGCGCATACAGAGGTTTCACTTGGTAGGTGCGTGCATAAGTCATCTATGTTTCTTACTAACTTGAAACATATTCGCACTTTCCGCACAACACCACTGGCGTGAAATATGCTGTGTCAACATTATGTGTTGCAGAATAGGCCTTGGGCGTCGAGTATCACGTGACAATACTGTTTATAAGAGATCCTCGATGCTGTGCTGGTTACCAAGACCCGTATCCCCGCATCGTCATCGGTTCAGTAAACGCTGCTTCACCGAATATAGACAAGTTCCTTTTCTACGTTGGTCGATTTCTCAGGAACCGACGACGAGGAGAAGATGAGGCACACGGGCTAGAAAGCACAGGTGCCACCGCATATCTCCCGGAGCTTTCCACAGAGGAGATTCACAGGAACTTGAATTATTACGGTCAATCATACGGACAACAATTTTAAAATCACACTTAACCTTCCACGCACATCTACAGAAAAGCTTGAAGGCCAGCCAGTCCACCCCGATTTGCTAGGCTATTAATCCACCAGAAACACCCTTGGCTGGGTTTGTGGGCCACGCCCTTCCCAGACAATTATCTCGCGCGATTAAGTACTTATATATAGTACCAATACATGACTAAAGGAAAAAAAAGATCCTTTTCCTCGGTCAACTGACTAGGATCTGCAAGGGTGGCTCGGTAAGTCCTAATGAGGATGGTTAAATCACTCAGCCATAACCAGTGTTGCGCGCTATCGTAATTTATCGTTTTTCTTATTACGAAAATCGACATTAGAATGGAAATGACGAAAAAGTAATGACGATATTTGAAGTCATCAAAATCGTAAATAATCGTTTTTCGTAATACGATTTCATGACGATAAAAAAAGATAAAAAACGATTTTATGACGATAAAATAACGATAGAATAACGATAGAATAACGATAGAATAACGATAGAATAACGATATAATAACGATAAAATAACGATAAAATGACAATAAATGACTAATTACGATAACGATGACGATAATTCCAGGTCATCTTATCGTTTTTGTGAAAGTGATGTCGATAATTCTAGGTCATCGTTTCATAACTCGTAAAATCGTTCTTTTTCTATCGTAATTCGCAACACTGGCCATAACACAGCCTTACCACACAATGGGCTTATGTGAAACTCAGGGTGGGGTTATCTGAAACAATGGATCTCGCTGAATGCTCAATGTGGAACTGAGGGTTGCTCCTATGTCTCAGTCCTTTTAAAAGACTGAGGTTTTCCACATGGTGCACTTAGTTGAATAAGCTAACCAACCTTTTGACTAATCGCTCACCAATCCTTTAAACACTTAAAATATACAAAGTTAGATGTAGGTTGATCCATACCATTCAACCGATAACTAAAAACATTAAACATGTAAGTTCCTGCACCTTTACACTGAGCAACTTAATATGCAAACAAAAAGGTTACTCCTGCGGAGTATTCATTAACACGAAGATGTTTATATCACATCATTATGACTTACCCATTGATCCTTGTCGATCTCAGTCAGTCGAACAAGGAAAGGATCTTGGGCAGCCAGCCAGGTTGAGCATATTACTTATACGCAGTATGTGTAACTATTGAGATACAATTCTCAGTACATGAGTGATTCACGACTTTTGTCTGTTGTTACTCTATTCTACTCTTCTATGCTGATGTTAATTCAGGGTATGTCTTAACACGTGTTTGTTCTGGCATAACATAGTGTGTGGAAGTTTTATCTCTATTTTATTTAAAGAGGTCTAATCATTCCTTGTCTCTGATTATACTATCAACCTTGACTTGCTAACTTCTGATATTAACTTCATTAATAAGTTGAATATTCCTCATAATGTCGAGACGTACTAGAGAGACAGTCATAGCTGTCAATACCACTAGTACCGATCGTACAAGTTCAGTTGAACTTGATGTTACCAAGAATATGGTGGAACATTTCCGTATATTTAGCTTCCTGCTGAAATCATACATAGAGTCAGAAGACTCTAATATACAGTTATAGTTTAGTGCAGCGCACATCGTGCGTCAAAAGTAACGTTGCTCAACGCCCCAGGCCTTGTTCTTCAACACATATTGGCTTGATTATCATAGGCTGATAGGTAAAGAGAGTCACCCTAAAGGAGAGCTATAGAGACATTTCTTACCCCTGAACTCTCTTGAACTAAAACAAGTTCATCTAAACAAGCCATACTCTGTCTAGCTATCAGGACTAAAAACCGAACAAGAATATTGTCATCAACCACGAAAGCATGCCCTGGTATTTTTTCATGTACGAGAATGGCCCCAAACGCGCGCCAACGCGCGCCAACGCGCGCCAACGGTTGCAGACCTGCATACTACCGCGTGAATCGATCGGAATGCCGAGCCTTGACTCCGGCCTACAATTCCGCAAAAACAGTCTTTTACAAGCCAAAACGGTCCCCGTTGTATCACGCAGAACTTCCGAATGGTCGACCCGACAAAGGAGATCGCCTACGGTGCCGCTGCAGGATGTCTAGGCAAAATCATAGAGTTCCCGTTTGACACGGTGAAAGTACGGCTCCAGTCCGCACACGGTGCTGGGTCTACTGTGAATGTGATTTCGCACATTTTGACCAACGAAGGCATATTTGCCTTTTACAAAGGTCTCAAGGCCCCACTAGCTGGCGCGTGCTTGGAAAGCGCCGTGTTGTTTTCGGCCTACGAATACGCACATCTGTTTTTGCGGCTGCTGACAAATTGGCCCGCTTCATCAATGATGTCTGTTTGCTGCAGCGGGGCGTTTTCGGGGTTTGCGGCGTCTTTTGTGCTTACACCAGTAGAATTGATAAAGTGCAACTTACAGGTTGCCAATCTTCTGCAACACACACGCCATGAGTCGTACGCGTCTATTTTGACTCAGATCATCAAGAAAAACGGTGTGGCTGGGCTCTGGCTGGGCCTCTCTTCAACACTCATGAGAGAAATTGCTGGTACCGCAGTTTGGTTTGCTTCCTACGAAAACTCCTTGATAGCTTACAACAAGTGGTGGCCCGAGCAGAAAAACATCAACTCGCTCATGAGCGGCGCCACGGCCGGGTTCCTCTTCAACCTATCCGTGTTCCCAGTAGATACCATCAAATCGAACATTCAGACTGCACACGTATCTGGAAGGCTGGCCAACGAGTCGTCGTTCAAAAATGTGTTTGACTTTTTAGTGAGTCGTCCAGGGGGGATCGTCAATTTGTACAATGGGTTGGGAATCACATTGGTGCGTTCGATCCCCGCAAATGCCGTGATTTTTTACACCTACGAGTACCTCAAGACCCATTATTAGTCTAAACTCTCTAGCATTTCTCATCTATAGACACAGTTATTCGCATGTTTTCTTTGAAAACAGTTTCCTCAAAACATATTCGCCGCTGCCTGAAGATCGTCCGCGTTGATCAAATCGCATCCTAGCCTCCAGAGGCTTTTCCAGTGCATGTCTCTCACGTGTATCGGCCAGTCTACTCCTCCCCAAACTCTTGTTTTGATCCCCAATGCGTGCGCCGCATCAAAAATCAATTTCAATCTCGATTTCTGCGCCTCACTAAAATCTTGACTCAAGCTGCTCTTGAAGCCCTCTTTACCAAGCAAGCGCTCATATGACGCGCTGGCAAAAAGACAAAATTTGCGGTATTTCTGCCGAGTTTTTTCGTCGGCCTCAAGAAATTGTTCCAATGGGCAGTCAAGGAAAACTTTTCGGGTGTCTATACCTTTTTCCTCTTCTTCTAAGAAAGCCCAAGGAACGTCCCCAGTTAGAGTGATAGCAACAGGTCCATCCACAAAGCTCGCTTCGGAAACGTTGTAATATGTCAAGTATCCTTTATCCATAAACACTCTCAATTGCTGTTTCAAGGCCAAGTATGTTTCCACACCATCAGTCTTGAGATCAAGCCATAAATTCAAGGTCAGCTCTGGAGAGTCGAAATAGACCCCAAACTTTTTGCGAGGCATGTTTATAGTCGGCTCCGAGTATATTTTATTGGCACCTTCTAGCATTCGATACAAGGGCTTCAAGTACAAAGCTTCAAGCGTATTATCTGACTTGAGGTGGACCTGATTATGTCCCACATAGATCTGGTCCCTCCTGAATCTCGATGTTGATTCCGTAACTGTGTCTGTTACAGTGTAATCCTTATTAAATTTCCACACATCTCCTTCAATGCTTGTGCACCCATACAGTAGAGCGTAGAAAAATGGCCTTTTGCGCCAATAGTCATTGTGTGAGTGGATCGGTTTCAAATGTACGTCCCTAGTGAGGGACTCAATTGTCACGATGTCTGTAATCTTTTCACCAAACGGTCTGAAAACATTGATCATATTATAATAATATTACAAAACTTTTCGCCAGAAATCTAGGTTTTTCTAGGATGCACAGTTGATGTGAAGCAAATAATGCGTGACTAGGGTCTAATAATGCGATTGCCCCGCGTTAACTCCTCTTTTGAGCCGCGCGTACATTAAGCGGTTGCTCCACTCACGTGCACCTTGCTCATCCCGCGATCAACCGAGCCTTTGCACAATCTCTTCTATGAAATGACCGACCCTGTGAATATTGGTAACAGTCGTAGATTGAGCTGGTGTCCCACACTGTAGTCGAGCTTTCAAGATGTACGCAACTTTTTCAAAGCATGCTACCAACGATTTGCGATCGAAAACATCAGTAACATCAGACGCCAAAGTCACGGGTATGAATATACTATTCTTGGGCGAGGATCTCAAAAATTCAACCTCGATCTTGTCTGGAAAACGATTAAGCTTGACGAAACACCCCAATACGATAAAGTTTGGGATCACACCAATGAGAAGACTCAGGCACCAATCTAGAAGCTCACTTCCTTCAAGCAATATATCCTCGACAACGTCATTTTGCCCTGAACCGTCTTTCACTTCACGAGATCGATCGTAGCGCACGTGAATTTTTTTCTCCGGCTCTTCAGGTTGAATACCGACGTGAAGAAATAAGATCTTTGACATCTCAGCCAATTCTTTTAGACTGTATAAAATGCAACTCCATTGAAAACTGCTCATAGCGACAACTTGTGATGCTATTTGTTCGATGTTAACAAGATCACTTCCAGAAAGCGTTTTTACGTAACTGAAAGTACGCGGCGCTATGCTGCTTGCGTCAACTCCATCTCCTGTGTTTTTCAGCCCGATCAAGTGGTGAAGAATCATGACATCTTTGACAAAATGAAGTCCACGAGTCAACTTTGCAAATCTGAGAACGAAATTGGCTTTCACATGAGGTCGACTTAAGGTCACAACATTATCTTTGGACTCGTATGTAGAGCTGCTTAACTTTCGTTCGAAGTCGGAGTCGACCGAAAGGTCTTCTTCAGCGAGCGTACCCGTGGATATTTTGTCAAGTGTATCCTTCAATATCATCATGGCCTTGATAACAAAATTCATGTCATCGAGTTTGTTGTCCTTAAATTCTTCTAGAGTCAATCTTCGCGTGTCGTCCAATTCTGTAAAGCCATCACTCGACAAAGGAAGAGGAAGCTTGCTCGACAATTCAACAAAACTCATGGTCCTCAATGATTCGTGTTTTGTGACTTCCTCCGGCAAAGAATAGGGGTGGCCCGAGTTCAATCTCACTATGAGAATGCCACACCAGAGTGCCCAGACCACACGGAGTATACATTCTTTCTCATATGTCTTCCGTCGATTGAGTTCACCACGTTTTAGCCGGAGAATCTCGACATACCGATTACTCTCCACTATATTAAGTACCTCTGCAGTGAAATCGGCATTCTTCTTCGAATCGTCTTTAACAGCTGATGTGCGACAGCAAAGTGCATAACAGAGGAGCATGCCAAAGTCATTGAGGTTGTCGGAAAACTTCAAAGCCTTCTCAATCCATATGAGTTCCCTTTCGTCAATCGGAAGTTTTTTTCTGGCGCAAACATTAGCTAAGATTGCATGATAGATTGAACCTTCAGAGCTGGGCAGGAACCACTTGAGAAAATCTTTTTTGGAAGGAAGCAACATTTGGTTCGGATGCAAATGATCATAATAAAAGTCGACAGCGGCGAGAAGCGTTGTCTCAGAGGGAAGACTGTTCTCGATAAGGTCTTCTTCCCTGAAGCTTCTATGCCAAAGTGTATTCCCAAGAGCTTTAGAAGGATCATGAGATGCATTGATTCTTTTCGAAGCAAGAAACGTGGCGTGGTCTGATGCGGAGATATGCAAACGTGTATTCTCTCGAGCAAGCTCATGGGAACTGACCCCAACTTTCGCTCCCAGCACTTTATCTGAGCAGCAGGCATCTCCTGATGGACTCGAGTCCATACTCGCGTCGCTTCTTGAGTACGCCGTATTTTCGCCTAAGTTATCATTTCTTTGACTCCAACGTATGCTTTTCTTTGAGTATTGAGCAGATCGATCATCTGACTGTGATGGTGGATTTTCTTGACAAGTTGACCTGCCTGACAAAATGCATCTGGCTTCTACAGACTTATTCCCCATGGAACTGTACGAGTCAAAATACTCATATAATTCGGGTGGTGCTTGGCGACTGATGGAGCCACATGTGCGATCTTGCCTTAGCAGGAACTCCGATTTCCGCTGACCGCTGGCATCTGTTCGTGCTGTTCCGGAGTCCAGACCTGTTTCGTCAGATGAACCGTTGGCCGGACTATGCTGCGCGAGTTTCAGACGATCAACTCGTCCTTGGGGCCGAAAAGGTTCATGCTCAAAGTTCTTGGGGATGTCGAGACCATTCTCTTTCCTTTTCTCTTGCCCTAGATCATATTTGTCTACGTGTTCATGCATGTGCGAAATGTGTGGCCCCTGAACTTGATGTGGAGCATGCTCTTTCATAAGATAGGGTGTATGATCACAAGGCTCTTGCAATTTTTCAGGGACTTTGGTCCTGCCATAATCCCGTGGTCCATGGGGCTCCGGGTGTGCATGATGCCCGAAGGGGTGGTGGTGGGGCCCATGTGGGCCAGAATCAGCACCGTGTTTGCGAGAACTGGCAAACTCGCAATCATCGTGGATTCTCCTCTCGTAGAGCGCTCTCTCATGCACCTCAAGGGGCATCCTTTCATTTGCGAAGTCGTAGGGCATAGGGGGTCCATGTCGCCCACGCGGGCCGTGATGAAGGTACGGAGGGGCATGATACATGATGTGGGGAGGCATTGGAGCACCATATGGGAAATGCGGCGGAGGAGGGGGTGGAGGCCCATGGAAATATGCAGGAAAGGGAGGGTAAAAGGCTGAAGGCGGGGGTGTATATGGATCGTGATGTCTGTGATGCCACTTATGTTTTTCCTTGAAGTGATGTCCTTTTTCATGCCTCCATGCGTCCCGCGCACGAGGGCCGTGATGATGTGAGTGCTCTCGATGATCGTGCATACGGTGTAGTTCATCAAGATGCCCCCGCCTGGGCATATCTTGATCCATAGATAGCGTCGATGAGACGCCTGACACAGAGTCTCTGGGAAAGGAAGACGTCGAATTCAGTGGAGCCGGAGACGGCAATTTGAGTTTTATGAATGACCGGGGATGGGGATCCGCAACAAGAGGTTGCTCGCATGGAGCGGCATGCGTGTGTGCCAGAGTTGTAAAAGAATCAGAGTTCCCCGGTCCGGGAATATGCATATGATTGGCCGCTGTGTTGACAGGAGGAGTACCCGCTTGTCTATGCTGATAGTGCGGATGCTGAAGGGGCGCGGAGGGCAAACGCTGGCCGGAAAATTGCTGTGTAGACTGATCCAAGACATCGCGTGCCTTTTTCATGGAGCCTGGGTTTTGGCAAGGGAGAGGCGGGTCGGCACGTCTACGGCGCCGTCCGCCCCTCATGCTTCGAACAAACACGCACTCTGTTCCCAAAAACTTGCAATTCGAACATAAAGGCTGAGGCTCCAGTGGGTCCATCAGGATCAGCTCACCATCGCATTTGATTTTCTTCTCTCGGCACTGAAGACAAGCCCTACGCGCCACTGGTCGCTTATTTGAACAATGCGATGTATCGCTTATGCTCAGAAATGCGGCGGATATGGCGGGTGCAGATTCGTTATTATGTAGAGCGGGGCCATCTGAATAAGACTGAGTAGGTGAGATCACGGATTGCAAAAGTGGCTTATGAGCGGCAGGATTCAACGGCAGGTGAATTGACTTGGAAGGCGCAGCCCCAGGAGTGTTTGAGCCATGGGGCGGGATGCGTTCATGAAACATGGAATGCTGACGGTAAATTGACGCAATGGATGGCTGAGTCTAAATGTTTGCAGGACGCGCGAGAGAAAAAAGGGGAACCATGCGCCTTTATAGAAATTCAACATGGCAAAAAGCAATGAGCAAGGCGTGACTTGGCTGCAAAAACGATGGCTGTCAAAAAAAGATTTTGGCGAAAACAGAGGCCTCCAATTACGGATGTTACCATTTTTACGAGTACATCCCAGATCTAGCATTGTGGTGAGACAGATGTTGCGCGGGCGGTTAGACTTGCAGTTGCGTCATTCATGCCCTCGTCTAGCGAGTGCAATTAAAACATTGTGAAGATATAATCATAGCAATGTGTAATCTTCATGAAGTACTGAAAGCGTGAACTGATTATCTATTTGCGATTTTTCGTGAAAGAAGATGCGTATTCCGCTTTTTGTCTTACACGCAACAACCTAATCGATAAAATCAATGCAGTTTTCGTTGAGTTATGGACCAACACTATACTAGACTAAAGTCTTCCCCAACTTTCTGCCCCGGAGAATTTTGACGAGCGAAAGACTGCCTGAGAAAAGCTCTTCCTTGAAGTAGAACAAAAACGCCGCAGTCATTATTGATTGAAACAATTTCACAGTCAAACCCCTGTATAGGCCTTCCAAGCCCTCTTCCGTCACGATTTTTTTGATTTCATGATACATTGAAAGCTCTGGCGGTTTTCCCGCCGAATCTCTGTCTGAAGCGAGTTTCTTCTTTTTGACATGCATCCGTGATTTCAATGTGATGTACGGATATGTGAGGGATGTGGCCACCAATTTCCCAAGAGCGCCAATGAAGAAGGCTTTCCCTCCACTAAATGCCAGGATTCCGTTTGCTGCAACAATCACATTTTTGATCTGCTCGAAGATAGTGTACTGTATGATTGGATTAATGACCAACACCAACGCGGGTAAAACTCCTGCAAAGAGAGTGGTCACGCCGTCTTACTCAACTATTTCCAATAAGGCCTTAAACGCAGACCGCGACTTCCCGCCTTCCTCCTTCGCCTTGGTCATCATGCGAGTATTGGCGACCCAGAACGGATTTGTTCCAATGACAGTGATGGCCCCCGCAATAGCGCCCGTGACGATCAGCTGCAACGTGTTCAAGCCGCCTCTTTTCTTGCTCTTAGACGCCAGGTTTGTCTTCAAAAAGACGTTGGATGTGAACTCATAAAAATAATAGTAGATGAAGTTCAGCAACGTGATGCCATATAGGGCACTTTCCAAGCCTGCGTAAAGACCCAGAATGCCTTTGACCAGGAGCACTTTCTGAACTTCTTTCACTGAAGATGGATTTTCCGCATCGCCTGTTTCTTTCTTCTTTCTTGTCGTTTGCGCGAGTGTCGATAAAGTCACTAGAGGGTAAGTCACGATCATGGAAAGAGCGCCTCCTCCAGCGCCCGCAAGGGCGTGTGCAAGCTCGTCGTCAGCAGACATAAATTTATGTTATATTCCTCTGGAAAATTTCTTCAGTAATTTTCGAAAGCTTTCGGTGATTGAATAAACGGAAGAGCCAGCCTTTGATGTACCTGACTGCTTGATTGAAGTGTGATCTGTTCTGAGATTCAAGAACTGGTGTGTTCACTTGATGACTAAAAATACTCGGGTTCTCTCAGAAATATTATCAGAACCGAGGTCTTGATTGAGAGCACTCGCTGTCAAGTGAATAAATATATGCCTCAAATTGTATCTGAGTGAGAATAGTTGGGTCTTATGCTTAGTTATTAGTGACACATGATATCTGTGGGTGGCCAATGTCACATGTGGTCGTGTCCGCGTATTGCCGTGAATTTCGTGGGGAAGTCGCGTGGTCTGCATACATGTTATATTTGCCAGTGATGAGCAAATCCGCGTACCGACCATACGCGTACGAGTTACGCTGAACACTATGCAGGAGAGGAGATATTGCAAATATTTGGTTGAGCATTTTCATAGCTACAAGAAAGGTAGAATTTACTTGGATAGTTGTAAAAAGATGTCTATAAAGTGCAGAAAATTCAGAGGATTCACATATCTAACTTTTGAAGACTTGAATGGCTGTTGAGGTATCAAAGGTTACTTCGTCATCATCAGCGTCGTCGACAATGAGCCAACCCTCCACTTCCCCATCCTCTTGTTCGTCAGTAACTTCGATAGACTGATCGACATCGTCCTCAGTGTCCCCGTTGTCTTGGGGGATATCGTCTTCTCGAATAATTCCTCGGGACTTGAGAATTGCTAGCATTCTTATCGTTGTTGGCAGAAGCTTATTTCTCTTCTTGGAAACGACATCTCCCATGCGAGAAAATAAAGCCTTGGCCGGTGCAGACATGGCCGACGCTGCGAAATAATCTCTGGCGATGCGTGATAGAATTGGAATTGACGCTTCTCGAGTCTTATGGAATGCAACAGGGTCCTGATGCGGGTTCTCGATAGGTTCCTTGAGATACCTCTCAATCTCATGCACTGAGTGCACGACGTCAGTCTGACTCCCGAGACGAGATCTTCCAAGCCCTGGAAAAGAGGTTGGCGTCGGTTCCTGAGGCAATTTTCTCACGGCATCCCTGTATTGAACCAGATATTGGGAATAAACGACATAATCAAATGTGTCCTGCACATATACACTCCGTACGCTGCCTGCCTCCTTACGCGTACCCCGAGTACGCGATTTGCTCCTCACTGATATTTGCGGCGCGCCCTTTTTACGTCTTTTTTCGTGTCTCGTGTAGGTGACGTTTCTACAGCGAAACCTCTGTAGTTCGACATGGTTTATTGTAGGGCTTTTTTTTGATCCACAGGGAGGGACGAGGAATCTGGCCAAGAATTACCCGATTGGGCTATCGCGTCTGCAGTACGACCTAATGTGGACTAATTATTTCGGTTATATTATATTACCAAATCGGGCATTAATTGTGTGCCCGTTTCGGGAAATATCTTACAACAATACTTAGTTGTCACGATCAGTTGAGTCCGGGATACAATAGAGGGGCTCCTATAAGATACCAATATTATAATGATCACTTCTACACCAACCACAACCACCTCAGCTATGTTTCCTGAAACCTTCAGTGACTTGATGGGTAAGTTCCTGATCATCTGTTGGTTATTATGCAACACTGAGTGAGATGTGCCGCACACAGGTATTTAAAATATGGGAACAATAGTTGGAAGGTGCTTCGGCCTGATAATATTTGACCTACTGCACCTGTGTATGATCTTTATGTAATTTTAAGTTGTGGTGAAGAAGAAAAGAATATTGTCTCTCTTGGCTCGGTGAAAATTTTCATTGCGAGCGCTGGCTTCATGGTGGTGTGTGGACCAGATAGTCTCCAATGCTTCCTGAAAACCTACATCATCTCTCCACTGAGCGACTTGACATGGAGAACAAAGGATAATCTCGTCGGTTCATCAGGTTCTGAAGCCTGGCTAGAGTCAATCATCAGACGTTCACAGAGAAATTGAATAGCATTCGAAACGTCCATGTATCTGGCTCAACAACTTTAAAGACCTCGGTTGTCGACTCAATTTCGTCAGTAACGTCGATGGGCTCAGCAGGTGTTCTGCCAGCATTTCGTATTTGAAAGGTAATGTCCCGTGAACTACTCCTAAGACTTGACGCGTCCGAAGCTAGTTGTTTGATTTGCCAGCAGTGTGTTCCGTGCTTTATGGGTCTCCTCACACTTGCGAAATCGGTGATCTTCTTCTATACCGACAACTGCCCTATGGCTGCAACAAATCTATGGCTTCAACAAATGGCACTGGTGCTTGAATTCGGAAGCGTCGCCATCGATAAACTTCAGTCGATAAGTAGCCGATCAGCTGCTTTAGCGCACGCCTTACAGTCCAAGACTCTCACTTCATCACAACTTTCAAGATTTTCTCTCGCTTCATCCTCCTCGGTGATGGAGTATGTTTTGGCTGCGCGCCAAAAAATGCATCCTGTTATGCGCTACAAAATGTTAAAAGAGTCAGAGTCTTGATACAGAGTTTTTAAACAGTTTTATAAGTTCTGCCAGGCACAAAGTCGCGGGATTGATTTATTCTAAGAAAAAAAAGGGTCCTGCTACATACAAAAATTCTCCATACTAAAGCGCGAAACACCTTCTTTTTTCAATTTCTTCGTGCGGCTCACGCCCCAAGTGCGGAATTGGGGAGAGGCCGAATTCCAGAGGTTTCACTGTATAATATTAGAAGGAAAAGTATATCTATGAAACCACAGGAAAACCCCCAAAATAAGTCTTGGCAAGGAATATTGAGTAGCACTAACTCATGACACCCCGGCCCCTAGCCTCCCCTCCTTTTTCTCCCTTTTTTACTGTAACCGGGACTCGAGTGAGAATCTTGCCCGCTACACCAAACGCGACAAACTTTTTTTTCAACAGATCTTTCTTTCTTTTTTTTTTTTTCTTAAAGAAACAAATCGTATAAACAGGAACCGCGGTTAGGCGGTCAAAAACATACATCTATAGACAAAAAACCTGCATACTTCTGGTTAGAAGACTGAGTAATGAAGCCCCCGACTTTCCCAAGCATTAGGTCTTTCTCCTTATTCTAGCCGCTGTATAGGTAGTGTCAACTTGTCCGTATTTTACTTCGTTCCAACGCCTTTTTCAATTGTCTATTCAGAAGAGGCTGGAGGTCAGTGCCACCTGTTGCCTCCCGGCGTCTGGATAAATAGACCTGGCGGACGGTGTCGACGTACCAATTAACGTTGCGTAAAATTTCGTAGGTATTGTTTAATGGTGCCAACATCGAATTCAAATTCATTGGTGCTTGTATGCTCAATTTATCCCAAAGGACTTTGGAACACCTACACTCGGTGTATAAGTGATAAAGAAACTGTCTCGAATTAACCGGCCTCAAACAAAGATGATACCGAAATCGCCTCAGCGGGGTTTTAGTGTCATGCATGGGGACATGTGAGCCAAAGTTGAAATGGTGTAAGGCTTTAAAGTCCTTTTGTTTCTTCCATTCAAAAGTGTCGAGCCGCTTCCGAATTTCTCCCAGCAACGATGCGAGGCAGCCGCAGGACAAATGATCTCCAAAAAGCGCTCGGGCATGATTGGTGGAAGATTTGCCTGTTTCTTCTCACTCAAAGAACGGAAATTGACCGGAAGACATATCATTGTTTCGGTTCTGTGAGGGAAGACCGATGTCCATTAATTATTGGTTCTTCATGGACCGTTGGGCGATTTTAAAGAAAAAAAACCGCACAGAAGTCATATAAACAGAAGGAACTTAGTGTGGCTACACCTGTTTCTGTTCAACAGTGGTTTCGTGGTCTAGTTGGTTATGGCATCTGCTTAACACGCAGAACGTCCCCAGTTCGATCCTGGGCGAAATCAATGTTTTTTTTCATACTTACATAAAGTGTTCAAAGTCTTGTCCCACACATCTTTTTGTATGTTCAAAGAGTCGTGACAGGTTCACCAAATTCTTGGCTAATGCTCCTCAAAGCTCTTTTCGCGCACCCTTGACACCTCTGACCGCACACTATTCTCATATCTTTGAACCGGAACAAATCTTGTCTGAGTTTTAGATTCATGCGATTATTCGACCCATTTGTTCTTAGGTGTGATTAGTTTTCGGTACCATCTCAAAACCGAATTAATATTTTTTCACGCTACTTCCTGTTTCTTGGCAAAGCCTTGGGATTTTGTGGGATTTGTTGTTTTCGCGGCTAATATCCTCGCATAGCTTGTGGCACACTTCAAACTTCAACTCCTTTTGTGCTTCCTTTCGAAATAGACACATAAGTGGGTGAGAAGCCACTCGTTGGTTTTGATCGTCTGTCTAGCCCAGGATGCACGGAATTCCACCCGTAAGTGCACACGATTTTTTATGAGCTCCAGAGCTAGTTCAGATATACCACATTATTAACAACCGTAGCGGTTCTGACGTGCAAATCGATCGTCGAATCTGGGTATAGGGGCGAAAGACTAATCAAAACATCTAGTAGCTGGTTCCTGCCGAAGTTTCCCTCAGGATAGCAGAAGCTCGTTACAAACAGTTTTATGAGGTAAAGCGAATGATTAGAGGTCTCGGGGCGAAATAGCCTTAGCCTATTCACAAACTTTAAATATATAAAAAGCCCTCCTTTCTTAACTGAAGGTGGGCATGTATGTAGAGCTTTTAGTGGGCCATTTTTGGTAAGCATAACTGGCGATGCGGGATGAACCGAACGTGAAGTTAAAGTGCCAGAATACACGCTCATCAGACACCACAAAAGGTGTTAGTTCATCTAGACAGCCGGACAGTGGCCATGGAAGTCGGAATCCGCTAAGGAGTGTGTAACAACTCACCGGCCGAATGAACTAGCCCTGAAAATGGATGGCGCTTAAGCGTGTTACTTATACTTCGCCCTAACCCCAGAGGGTTAGGAGTAGGCAGGCGTGGGGGTGGTGACGAAGCCTGGGACGTGAGTCTGGGTCGAGCCGCCCCAAGTGCAGATCTTGGTGGTAGTAGCAAATATTCAAACGGGAACTTTCAAGACTGAAGTGGGGAAAGGTTCCATGTCAACAGCAGATGAACATGGGTGAGTCGATCCTAACCTCTAAGTTGAGATTTAACTCCTCTATTGCAGGGGGCCGAGGGAAAGGGAATCTGGTTAGTATTCCAGAACTTGGATACGGAGTTTTCACGGCAACGTAACTGAATGTGGAGACGTCGGCGTGGCCCTGGGAGAAGTTTTCTTTTTCTTCTAACAGTCTATGACCCTGGATGGTTTATCCAGAGATGGGGATTTGTGACTGGAAGAGCAGCCCTTCGGGGTTGTCCGGTGCGCCTACGACGGCCCTTGGAAATCCACAGGAAGTATTTGCTCTCGTGCCAAGTCGTACTGATAACCGTAGCAGGTCTCCAAGGTTAACAGCCTCTAGTTGATAGAATAATGCAGATAAGGGAATTCGGCAAAATAGATCCGTAACTTCGGGATAAGGATTGGCTCTAAGGGTTGGGGAGAAAGCCGAAGGGGCGACGTGAAGTTGCTAGAGGAGGGTCTGCTCTCGGGCGGACCTTCCCAGGATGCTCGCAATTCCACCCGTAAGTGCAAACGATTTTTTATGAGCTCCAGAGCTAGTTCAAATATACCACATTATTAACAGCCGTCAGTTCGGGAGATGGCTAGGCTCATGAAATATTTTTACGGAATCCAAAGGTATAATTCACAAAGCAAATACAGTGAGACCTGCTTATAAAGATTCTTCCTTTTTGGCACAAATTACGATAGGGACGAGGTTATCTTATTAGAGAGAGAAGATGGTGTACAGATTTCGGTTTTGCTTGTTTTGTTTTGACAAATGTGTTGAAACAACAATTATCTTTTTGCTTTAGGAAATTAAGATCAATCAGAAGGTACAAACGCCAAACTTGCAAGTGAAGAGAGACGTGATCTTACTTAAGAGTGGCTTAGCGTCCCTTTCCCTGATTTCTGCTTCGAGCACTTCAATGTGATTTGAAATTGCTTTGGAGTTGCTAATGTGTAGCTGCAAGAACTGTCTGAAAATTTCCTCATTGAGCTCTTTGTCCCCTGAAATTCTTGACAATCTCAAATGCCTCATCGTCCAGTGACATATTGTTTGAAAGAACATTAGTCTCGCTCTCATCTGATGCACCCGCAAAATGTTTATAGATGCTTTCGTGTCACTGAAAACAAGTGGAGAGAAAAAACCAGACCTCCACCAGCATTTATTGACAAGGTCCTAAGGCATCATATTCCAAGCCTGAACACTCCACTGAATTGCCTTGTCTCTGAAGTATTCAGCGAGTTACGCCCATTTTCTATTCTCCCTAGCCATGCCGTGATCCCAAATCTAGCCAAATAACCATCTTGTCATCACCAACGTGTCGATCGAAGTTTTGCAGCCATTTCATCATAATAAGTGTTGTGTCCACGCATTCGCACTGGTCCTACAAGAGCTCAGAAAAGACGTGTGCTGCAAACCTCTGGGATCAGAGCCAGAACTGTGGGGATGAGCAAAATTTGGGTGTGAGATGGTTATTGACTTTCTGTCTAAAGCCAAGGGGAATGCTCCTCTTTGTACACCCAGATGATAGTCTGTGAATCTTGCAACCCGCGTGTCACTCGCGATTGCGTGCTTGCAAATAACGAGGTCACCAAAAACACGAACCCACTAATCATGCATTTTTTTTTTGTACTTCATTTTGCTGCCAATAAAAATGTGAATTCGAAAAGAGAACCCTTGAGTCTTTCAAAATGCCTCTTCCCGCTATACCACGTTCCTTTTTGAGTGATAAACGCCTCTAGATACATGTGTCCATCAACGCGCTCAATTTAGTTCATTGCAGGTCACTGTTGTCACCATACACAACAGCAAGCTCCCGCTCAGTAAGGGGTCCGAAAGCGCTTCACTTATATCAAAACTTCAACAATGTGAATGGGTCACACGAGCCAACGGAAGTGCCAAAATGATGTCTTATACATATAATATATACAGGGCCTGAGTCGTTCGTTCCATCTGCTTATAAAACGAATCCGTTCCAAAATTGGCCAAATAAGCCAAAACAACCATTGATTGTATTGGTATGGAAAAAGATCTAAAACGGGGCTTTACTGATGAAGCTAGGGTTATCTTGTTGAACAAGATCCTTGTAAACAGGCCTCACTGTAGAATTCACGTGACCCAACAAATTAATAATTTCTGCAGTAATAGTCTTTTTAGATTGCCGATAGCGTTTTCTCGCACTAAACATTAGCTTTGAAAAAGCGAGTTGACTTTCGGGGTTACAGCCAAAAGTTTATCTTCAGGATAGAACCTGAGCACTAACGAAATGGGGACCAGCTTTGCCGGTGGAATATGAAGATTGTTACATCCCGACACCAGCATGGAAAAGAACGGTTTTCGGATTGCGAGATCTCTTTAAAATTTACCACCGATTGTCACCTTTTTACCGGGTTACATACATGCTAAATATCTTCGGAATAAAAGTCTGAGGTAGCGCCATGCTGGCTCCGGGAAAAAGCCCCATAGTGCAGATTGAGACTAGCCTCTGGGTGACGGACGCTTTAGAAATGGTACGATCGGCACCAAAATCCCCAGAAGTTCAAACAGATAAAACTTTATTTTTTCAATACCTTTCTTGAGTCCATGATGGTTTCGGATTTGGAAATTGTGAGGGGTGGTCACGTGATGCTCTTATGAATTGCAAATTCGACACCATTACTGATCAATTCATTTATCTGAACAAATCGCTCTAGGTATCCCGAGCGAGCTTTCACAATTGGCGAAGAATCAGTGCTGAGCTCTTGCTCTCGGCATCTTCTGCACACACATCCTGGCCCCTCATGATTGTGCAGTAAATGACTTTACACTTGAGCTTCTAACACAGAACGTCTTTCAGACGTATTGATACTTTGGAGCAACATCAAGTGAAAGTTTGCGTCGCGGAAAACCCCTTTCCATATTCTAATTGAAGAAGTGAGGAAATATTTCTTCTGAAGTCCAAAAGAAGATACCAAAGACTCGTCTGATTATCATGAGCATTCCTAAATCTCAAAATTCCCTTCAGGAGTGTTTTAAAAATGCGCTTTGTGTTTTTATGAGGCAGAAGGGGAAATTTTGAAAACGGAAAAAAGGATAACTGGACACCAAATAGCCGAATTGGGGCATTGCACGCATGGGATATAATGGTCTTTCAGGTGCGGTTGGGATACTGTGTCAGAACGACAGTACTCAGCGAGAAATTACGATTTTTTTTTTGGTTTTTAAAAGAAATAGAAAACGCAGCTTTTAAATTTCAAATGATTGCCCAAATCCAATTAAAGACTTGAGATGCACAACAATGACAGGATAATCGGAAGAGCATTCTCTAAAATTCGTTCCATGCCGTCAAGTCCGCTGAGGCCATGGACACGTGACTCGAATACATATAGCCTACGGGGCTTATATCAAATCCCTATGCCCAAGAAGTTTTACGTTGAACGGCCTAACGACAAAAATAATGGCTAATTTTATCAGAAGCATCTATTCTGCCCGCAATGCGTTTCCCAGTACATAGCTAGAATATAGTCGGCAAGCAAGGGACACCGCCAAGTGAAAATGCCCTAGCCCTGCTTCTAGATACAGACTTTGCAAAATTGACATGTCAGAAAATGTGAAAGACAAATGATAGTTAAACGAAAGTAATTATCAAATCTTGTAGTGTCAGATATTCAATCAAAGAGACGATCTGTTACTACCTGAACGGTCATCAATAATAACCACGCGGAAGTGTGGAAAAAACCAATTTCACTGCATATTCGAATAGTGGCATGAAATTGGCAAAATTGTTCAAAATAACCAGTATGCCCAACGGGTTTTATTATATGGCTTGGCAATCTTGCATCTTTTTTCATCGGCTCGAATATATGGCACCATCATATCATAAAAGAATACCCATCAGACCACAAAAGTGACCTTCAGAGTAAAACAAGTCGGCAGCAACTCCGGCTATAAATAAAAGTGGTTTCCCCGGCTCCAGGGATATTTTTTCAATTATTATTTTTGCATAAGCTCAACTACCAAGACCATTCCTACCACTACCTATCACAATAATATTTCACCAGCCAAATCGAGTCACTTCATCAACTAATCTTAAACTCTTTTGTTTTGACTGAACATGCGTTTCATTGATAGATTCAAGCCTGATACGAGGACTTCTGTTTCCTCCGAAGCAGGGCCAATTCCCAAAAAGCGGAAGTCCAAAAAAGGAAGCAAGAAGAGGTTCTTTTTTGGGTGTAAGAAAACAGAAGCCGCTTCCTTGTCTCGTGTTGCCTCACGTTCGAGCTCAAAGAGAAAAAAGTCGATCAAGAATAACATGAAAAAGATCAATCCTTCTTCAGTAGAAGGTGAGCCCTTGGCCCGGAAAACATCTATAACTTGGGCCCCTGATGGAGCTTCAGGAACTATTTCGCGGTCCGCATCTCGCAAGAAAAGGGGTTCCATGAAGAGAAAGAATTCAGTTCATGGCTCTATTCGAAAAGCAAAAGGCAAAAAATCACCCACTTCTGCAAATGTTGAAACCCCTCAGCCAAAAGAGGAAACTGCTGCTGAAATCACCGGCATCGATTGTCCTCTGCCAAGTATGGAGCCAGTGCGCGATTCTGGTATGCTGGGCAATGGCAATGGCAGCGACACTTCCGATGAAACAAGCGTCGATGTTTCAGCGCACCAGAAGTCGGATGCAAACAAGGGCTACTTGAATGCGATTGCCGAGAAATTGGTGCTGGCCCAACAAACGCAGTCTTTGTCGGACCTGCAATTCGAGGATTACGTGGATTACGAAGATTACGAAGATTTTCACGATACCGAGCGGTTGCAAAATGCGGCTGCAAAATTATCGCGCAAGAGCAGCATAATCTCGGTGCACTATCCTTTATGCAGTGGCACCAGCCTTGTTCTGGCCAATGATAACAACAGTTTGAGATCATTAAATTCTTTGGTACAGGACTTGGATGGGCTTGCGTCGGTTTATGGTGCAGATCCCGCCGACCTTGGCTTTGATGACAACATCACGATCCGGTCTCATAAGTCTGTTCGCAATGGCCTGACGCGAATCGAGCACTTTTCCGTGTCGCGCAAAACATCTGTGAAATCGAGAAACATGTCTGTGGCGCAGGGCGATGCGATTGTGGAGAAGGAAACCGAGTCCGAGGCGGCCACTTTGGAAAATGAGCCTCCCAGGGAGTACAACTTTGCGTTTGTGTTCCAAGACACCGAGTTCGACGACATGTTGGAGAGCATTTATTCAGGGGACTCCGAGCCTTATGCGCCAGAAATGTATGGCGCTGTTGGCGATGAAGCACCGGTGGCTCCCAAGGTTTCGATCGAACGTGTTGTTAGCGACATTCAAGAATCGACGCCTGAGGCTCCTGAGGCTCCCAAGGCTCCTGAGGCACCCAAGGCAACTGAAGTACCCAGGGCACCCGAGGCACTGAACGATTTTGAACGCGACGAGAAACCAAACAGGCCCCAGTTTACGCCTTTTGATTGGGATGCATTTGATAACCCTCAGGAACCGGATGCGGGGGAATACCTCATGCTGATTCTCCGGAGAATGCGTGACGCCAAACGTCGCTTTGCCAAGAGAACAAAGGATCACATGGAATACTTGCGTCGGAGACACAGCAACGATAGATTTGCCGACATGGAAGGTAGCGACGGCACCGGATTCGGTCGGCAGTTTATGCCAGGCTCCGATGAGGACATCTACGGCAGGTGGGTCCCCCATGAGGGAGGCAATTTGCCTGGATACGGCTTTGAGGGATTCAACGTTCCGCCTTGGCGGTATGGAGAGCACCGCTCACCAAACCACTCGGCATCTAGCTCTTCGCTGTCTTCCTCGATTCCACCAGAAGCGTTGTGGTTCGAATTGGGACTTAGCACGGACCGCGACTGTGTGCTGGTGAGGCGTGACTTTGTGGCAAAGAATGAGTTCACTGTGTTGAGAGATCTTCATGCCCAAGTCAAGTCTTCTTCACTCTTATGGCGTACCTCCCAGATGCGTTCCTCTGGAGGAATTACTATCGTATGAGACGTGGTGATACCTCCCACTCCTTCTCGGACTCAAGCGCCGGCAATTACCCTGATGACGCGGGCTTGAATGTGACTCCGCACAAACTGCTCCAGCCGCCGAAGAAAGCCAAGCAATACAAGGAGATTGAGCTGCATATGGAGACTTTGATGCAGCAATGTCACGGCCAGTTACAGGATTTGAGTCACGGGGTTGACTTGGCCACATCAAGCCGCATGAATGTACTCTTGCAAAACACGTTCAAGTTCATTCACAGGAACTATGCCATGGTGGCCAACAAGCTGGCGGTGGAACTCATCTGTCACCTTCACGATATTTGGAAGAACGACTCGGCCTGCTTCAATCTGCTCAAGAATGCCTTGACGGAAATTGGGAGATTTCTCGAACTCTCCACGCAAGTTGAGGTCTCGGAAGGTACTTTGCTGCAGGCAAGGGCCCAATCGGCGCATGTTTTGCAAGCACTTGATGCTATCAGAGCCAACTTGGGCACTTTGGATCTCTCGCTTTTGCATTTGAGAAAGGAGTCGGCCGACTATGTGGAAAACATGGCCCAAATTGCTGAAACTGCGGTCCGGACCCGAGACGAGGCCGTTAAGATATATGAGAAGTATGCCAAGGTGACACTGATTAACATGAACAGCTTGGAATCACAGGCCACGGCTAAGGCGCAGTTGGAACTTGCCAAGGAGATTGCTGGCTTTACAAAACATAAGGAACTCTTCGGTCCTTTTGTTTTCCATAAAGCCATTGACTTCATACGGAAGTCGCATGCGGCAATGCTGGATGTGGAGGCCGTCCTCGAAGCAAAAATGGACTCGTTGCAAAAAAGGTTGGACAGCGAATGGCGCAAGCTGAAGCGTGACAACGAAAGAGCGTGCCCTGAGTCACCCGGAGTAGGGTTTGAATCCTGATTATTGTTAGTTTGTTTTTTTAGTTCGTTTGTTTTTATAACTTGAAATTGATTCTTTGTTTTTGACCTATTATGGGGATTGGATGAAGTGAGACAATCAGATAGTGATTGAATACCAATGCATGAAGTAACTTATACCAAAATACTATGGAGTCGAGCACAGTACTTCTACGCGGCCCGTAATGGGTTTCACCTAATCGGCGCATTGGCTAACAGTATCTTTCAGTATCTAGAATGCGTTTAATCTGCAATTTACTATTGCAAAGGTTATCTATCTAGGTGGTGTATTTCAAGGCCCTGATATCAGCCCGTGGCAGATAACCAGCAGGTGGCAGATAACCAGCATGTAGTGAGTACGTATCCATATGAGTGCCATAAGTTGTTCAGCTCTCTCTCTCCTGGTGAGGTAACCTAAAGTCGTCACTGGAGTTTTTTGATGGTGTTTTCTTCTCATGCCCCTGTGGCTGTGTCACTCTCCCTTTTCGTTGCTTTATCGTCCAGCGGATCGGCTGAGCCATCTGAGCCTCAGATCAT
>JAKTUB010000346.1:0-16717 GCA_030556465.1 Metschnikowia picachoensis | reverse complement strand
AACATGGCCCAAATTGCTGAAACTGCGGTCCGGACCCGAGACGAGGCCGTTAAGATATATGAGAAGTATGCCAAGGTGACACTGATTAACATGAACAGCTTGGAATCACAGGCCACGGCTAAGGCGCAGTTGGAACTTGCCAAGGAGATTGCTGGCTTTACAAAACATAAGGAACTCTTCGGTCCTTTTGTTTTCCATAAAGCCATTGACTTCATACGGAAGTCGCATGCGGCAATGCTGGATGTGGAGGCCGTCCTCGAAGCAAAAATGGACTCGTTGCAAAAAAGGTTGGACAGCGAATGGCGCAAGCTGAAGCGTGACAACGAAAGAGCGTGCCCTGAGTCACCCGGAGTAGGGTTTGAATCCTGATTATTGTTAGTTTGTTTTTTTAGTTCGTTTGTTTTTATAACTTGAAATTGATTCTTTGTTTTTGACCTATTATGGGGATTGGATGAAGTGAGACAATCAGATAGTGATTGAATACCAATGCATGAAGTAACTTATACCAAAATACTATGGAGTCGAGCACAGTACTTCTACGCGGCCCGTAATGGGTTTCACCTAATCGGCGCATTGGCTAACAGTATCTTTCAGTATCTAGAATGCGTTTAATCTGCAATTTACTATTGCAAAGGTTATCTATCTAGGTGGTGTATTTCAAGACCCTGATATCAGCCCGTGGCAGATAACCAGCAGGTGGCAGATAACCAGCAGGTGGCAGATAACCAGCAGGTGGCAGATAACCAGCAGGTGGCAGATAACCAGCAGGTGGCAGATAACCAGCAGGTGGCAGATAACCAGCATGTAGTGAGTACGTATCCATATGAGTGCCATAAGTTGTTCAGCTCTCTCTCTCCTGGTGAGGTAACCTAAAGTCGTCACTGGAGTTTTTTGATGGTGTTTTCTTCTCATGCCCCTGTGGCTGTGTCACTCTCCCTTTTCGTTGCTTTATCGTCCAGCGGATCGGCTGAGCCATCTGAGCCTCAGATCATATAATGTATTGGATAAAGGCCCGTGCTCTACGTTTGACGCCATTCCAGCTCTTCAGTTCGATATTACAGAAAGTCTGTACTTTTAGGTACTGGAAGGGTACCGTGAGCATAACAGTGAAGAATTGGGTGGGCTGGTCTGGTCTGAGAGGAGAAGATGGTCCTGAAAATCGGCTCAGACTGTTTTTGATGCTGATAATGGTTTTGATGATAAGGGCCATGCCTCCTACTATATCTCGTGCTTCCTTCCACCCTTGACGTATGAAATGTTGATAGGTGTTGATCAAGGTTTGTAATCCTGGAAGCCTTTTGCTAGTGTCTGTGCGCTGTCAAAACTACACGAATATTTGTATTTAAGACTCCTTCTTGGTTTCATATTATGTGAAGCAGCCCCCATACATAGATCATTGATGGAAAAACTCTTGATCATCTTGACTCATACAACTACTTTCTGAAGACTGATGATCCTATATTTCTTCGATAGCTTCGTCATTTGGTAGCCGTGGCAATTTCAAACGTCCCTTCTTCGACCCCAAAAGTGCAATTCCAGCCTTTTCAAACCAGTGGTTATTGAACTTCACGATTCCCCCCCCCCAGGAAAATCATCATCCTCCAAGCAAGGCATGATCATCCTCTTTTCGAGACTACACCTGATTTCCAAGAAGTTTATATTATGTAACCCGTGAGATGATTCTAAGCCATGGCCATCCTGGCGGGGGTTCGTTATATACATGCACGGGCGGCCTCGACACCCACTTGGCTCGCCACTGACCTGTAGAGGCCCAACTGTTGCCATCGAAGATCGTTCCAAACAAAAAAAAACCCACATATCTATATTGATGAATGTTCCTTTGTTTCGTCTCATCTTTTGCCTAAAATAGCTCCAGGAAAACTGCAAAGGGGCTGCTTTTCACACACTCGAGCCTCGGATTCATGGGCTACTGCAGATCAAGAAACTCCGCTGCAATGGCCTCAATGCTCTCGCTGCCCTGTAACAATTTCTCGCGCAAAAACGCCTCTGCGGCACGCTTACCGTGCACAAAAGCCACGGCGCCAATCATGGCGTACATCATCTGTGCGCTTACCTTCAACTCGCCGCTTTCCTCAAAGCTCAACAGATGATTGTAGGACTTCCAAAACATGACCAGGTTCAACGCAGTTTTCTTGGCAAACACCCCGAGCGCCATGCGGCCGCCGAGCTCCTTGGCCATGGGCGTGCCAAGCACATCCAAGTTTTTGCCGCAAATCGCTGTGGCGTTCTGGGTATCTTTTTCAACAACGTATTTGCCCAAGAACAAATTCGCCAATTTCGAGCCCATAACAGACAACTTCTCGTTGTAGGGCTTCATGCCGTGGGCAAAAGACTTGTGGGTGAGCACCTGCAACGCCATGTCGTCGGGAATCGCGTACTTGGCCAGGAGAAACGCCTTGATATGCAGCAAGTTCTGCTCCGAAGCCTCGTATTTATGGCCCGAGTGCACGGCAAGCACCTGTGCCGGGTCCTTGCGGATGCCTAGTCTGCTTTGAACGTATACGGACCGCTGGAACGTCCGCTGCGCCGGTCTGAGTATTGTCCGTAAATTCATTTCGCCTGGTGTGTGTAAAGTTTTGTATTGAGTTTTGTTTCGAGTTTTTTTCCAGTTTTGTATGGAGTTTTATTTCGAGTTTTGTCGTGTTTTGTCTGGTGTTGAAAGACCTTTCTATAGAATATAAGCTCACTGGCAGTGTAGAATGGTCTGTGCGGATAGAAAATGCAGGGGATTTCTCTTGTTTCAAGCCAAATGTGTCGTTTTCTCTATGGATTCTGCCTTTTTGAACAAAACAAAAATGCTATAGATGGCTCAAAACAGAAATACAACGGCCGGTTCTGGTCTACGTGGATCTCGGTATACTTTTTTTTTCACCGGAAAAATCCGGCCTGCGTAGTGTCTCGCCTCGTCTCTTGCAGTGTTGCGAACTTTTCGTACACCATCGTATTCGGGGCTGTACGATGGTACGAAAACGAAAGCTCATCGTATCGTATAGACGAAAACGAAGGCTCATCGTATCGTACTTTCGTCTATACCAAAGTACGATTTCGTACAGGGTTAGTGAGTTTTTATGGGCTATTTTGTCTCTTCAGTGGGTGTAGAAGTGTGGATTGCGGGAAAGGCCATTCTGAATTATTGTTACCTCCCATTGTTGGCTGGAATTGGCCTGGGCAATCCTGCAACACTCGCTGGATCGCTGCCCATTGTAATGTGGCGTGCTTCAAATTGTAATTTTTTCACACCGTTCCCGAAGCTACCACTTTACCTCTCATCGAATGGCGGCTGACATTAGTGTCAATATCGACTATGATTCCCCTACTGAACTCAATTCGCGTGCAAGTGGATTTGTTGCACCTGTCTTTAGATTTGGGCTATTTTTTAAGGAAGCAAAAGAGTCTGTTTCACCCAGTAAGCCTTTGCTAATTGTACTGAAATGCACGATGCCGTCAATTGTATGTGCCCATCGCGAGCGAACACATCAACTTTAAAGCACCACTTTCGAAAAAAACATCAGCATTTCCTTATTCTTGAGGGAGAAAAGGCTCATAAAGCTGTGGAAGAAGGTAAAGTGCTGTACGACAAGACCATATTAGCCAGTGATATACTCTTTGGGTTGAGGCTATTTAGGTGGAAATCGTGATTTAAGTTGACAAGCTTTCGCATGACTAATTTTTCAAAACAACTTACCAGACTGTCGAAGAAGATTACAAAATGAATTCGGAATAGCTTATAATTCTGGCTTTCATCGAGATGATGCTGATTTATCCCCAAAACATTGGTAAAAACACGACTTTCGTATTACATCGCATTCATCGTAATTTCGTACACATCTTACAGGATCGGATATCCGACATGTACGTTGTATTGGGCTGTACGATGCAACACTGATTGCAACACCTGGTCTCGCCTCGCCTCTTGTGCGGTGCAGCTATGTGCAGTCCAACATAATGGCGTAACTGGTATATGGCGATGCGCGATGAGGGCATGGCATTGATTTTCAGTGAAAGTCTAAAAGACCGAGATTGAGAGTTTTGGCGGAATTTTGGCGGAATTTTAGCAGAAAAAGGCGTTTTGATTGCAATTTTAGACCCGAAAAATGGATATTTTCAGGATTCTCTCGCGCGGCGCCTCAGTGAAACTGAGCAAAAAGGCGTCGGCAGACTTCTCGCTTCCCCAGCACCAGCACCAGCAGACCAAGCCCAAATCGATCCAAGAAGAGGTGGAGAAGGAGACGGATTTTTTCCGGACGCATACGAAAAGCCACAAGGGGACATCCGGTGGCGATTCAAACAAGCCCAGTGAAAAAATGAGCGAAAACGGCGCCGAATTGGCCCTGAAATTGGCCGAAGACGATGCAAACGATGAAGACAACGATGCGGAACACATTATCATAACAAACGAGAAAGAAGCGGCCGAATTCCGCAAGAAGTGCCGCTCCAAAGTCACGGGCGAGGACGTGCCGCTCCCGATCGCGTCTTTCCAGGACCTCGTGCTGCGTTTCGGGCTCAATAAACGGCTCCGAACCAATCTCCTCGCGGCCGAATTTGTCGAGCCCACACCAATCCAGTGTGAGGCGATCCCAATCAGTCTCCAGCGCCGTGACGTGATTGCTTGTGCGCCCACTGGTTCCGGAAAGACCTTGGCGTTTCTAATCCCCATGATTCAGACGCTTTTGCACGACGCAGAGCCGAAGAATAGTGCTGTGCGCGGCCTCGTGATTGCCCCGACAAACGAGTTGGCGCTGCAGATCCACAATCAGCTCCAGGAGCTCACCAAGGGCCACAAGAACCTCTCAAGCGCGGTTTTGTCAAGGCAGATGGCAACTCGGCTCACGCTGGGCCAGGTGCAGGCAGGAAAGTATGCCATAATCGTATCCACTCCCTTGAGGCTCATAGATGTAGTTAAAAGCGGGCATATGGACCTTTCGAAAGTGGAGGAATTGGTGATTGACGAGGCAGACCGGTTGTTCGACCGCGGCTTCGTTGAGCAAACTGACGCCATCTTGGCTGAGTGCACACACGCGAAATTGCGCAAGCTGATATTCTCGGCCACGATCCCGGCAGGCGTGGAGGAAATGGCCAATCTGATCATGCGTGACCAGGTGCGTATCATTGTGGGCCACAAGGAGGCGGCGTCCTCGACCATTGAGCAGAAATTGGTGTTTACCGGTAGCGAGGACGGGAAACTTGTTGCCATTCGCCAGATGCTTCAACAGGGCGAATTCAAGCCTCCAGTCATCATTTTTTTGCAGCTGATCACACGTGCCAAGGCCTTGTTCCACGAATTGCTCTACGATAAACTCAATGTTGACGTGATCCATGCGGAACGTACGCCAAAACAGCGTGACGAAGTGATCAAACGGTTCAAGAATGGTGATATATGGGTGCTCATAACCACCGACGTGCTTGCACGAGGCGTGGACTTCAAAGGCGTGAACCTAGTCATCAATTACGATGTGCCGCAGACCGCACAGGCATACGTGCATAGGATTGGACGTACGGGTCGTGGTGGGAAAGCGGGGAAGGCAGTCACGTTTTTCACGAAAGAAGACAACATGGCGGTGAAGCCGATCATCAACGTGATGAAACAGTCCGGGTCGCATGGCTACAGCGATTGGATGGAGAATATGAGCAAATTGAGCTACCACGACAAGATCCAGATCAGGCGTAAGGAGGCTGAGCGTAAGCAGATTTCGACGGTGCCAAAAATCGTGAAGCAGAAACGGAAGCAGAGACAGGAGATGATCGAGGCATCGAAGCGCAGGAAATACAGAGAGGAGGCCGAGAAGGCCGACAAGGCCGAGGCCTAATGGGTATGCTTTAGAAAAGGCTACAGTGTGTATTAGCAAATAGTGTTGTTGTGGAATATGTAAATATACTCGGCGTTCGAAAACACGTCTAGAAGAATCCGATGGGTGTGTATGATGCAAGCGGGCGGCCCGTCACGTCTAGTGATGCTCGGCGTGGCCCAAGGCGGGGTAGCCGAAGAAACTTCTCCTGCCGATGATCTCGCCAATAGAAAAAAAGGCCAAGCCGTGGATACCGTAAACGGCCGCCTTGGTGAATGTAGCCTTGTTCAAAGGCAACGATGTGATCTTCTCCTGCAACGCCTTCTGCTGCGCAGGTGTTTTCAAAAACTTGACCGACGCCTCATACGCCTGCTTGAACTGTGCCAGCGATGGTGGTGCCAAACCCTCGGCCTTGTAGACGGCCTTGCCGACCTCGGCTCCGACCTTACCCCAGTAGACAGCACAGTTGGCGAGCTGGGCGGACTTGGCCACCGTGGTGTTGAGAAGGCCCGTGGCCTTGTTAATGATAGCAGACATTCTGTGGCGTGACGTGTGGTAGTTGTTAAAGAAGTGCTTTGGTCTTTTTCACTATTGGCGAGTGCGATTTTTCCATCTCCGCACCAGCCAATGGTGTGGTTCGCTTTGCGTCAATGTGCAGGAAACAGGATCAGAATCTGGAATTGACTCGCTGGGCTTTCTGAAAGCCACACAAAAAGGCAATATCAAATGATGACTGACAATTCTGATAATCTGAAATATCAAAAAAGCCTTCTTTCATATTCAATTCCACTGTAATCATTGCCCCCCAAACTTCTTCATGCACAAGTATGACCCCCTAGTTTTTGCAGCCGCGCACACTTCCTGGCAGCACGCATCGTTCTAACCATCCTATCCAGTGACCATTCCAGAATTGGATTCGTGGTTTCAATGTAATCTAGTTCACATCACCATAATTTTGTAAGCCTTAGCCTTCTCAAAGTTGCATTGCGCTGAAGCGGTCGGGCCAGAGCATAGGTGCGACCAAAGTCCAGCCGTAGAGCACATAGCATACCCAGGAACTAATGATCTTTACCCAGCTAGCAAAATATGTCCGCCCGACCGGGATGAAGTCGCCCACATTGTCTTGCGTCACGTTGATCGTAAGAAGCGTAGAAATATACTGAGTGGCCAAGAAAAATATCACGTGGAAGACGGTATAATTGTACTTTACCAGCCTATCCTCGCCCGAGCTGCCCATGCGACCTTCGTCATCGTAAAGGTCAAGTTGATGAAGCGCACTTTCAGGCAAGGATCCCTCGTCCACAGCCTGCTTGATGGCCTGGTACCGCATTTGACTGCGCTCGTCCGGCTGGCTCAGAATCGGGGCCGGATTGGTGTGTTCAGGCTCGAAAAACGTCAGATTAGCCGCCCGCGTGGTGGTATAGGCCAAAGCGACAAACGTAAAGAGCGCACCAAGCACCACCGAAAACGTGCGCGTGCCCCTAGACCTGACTAATGGGTTGCATGACTTATCGTCAGGCTCAGACACCACTGCACTTAGCACAAGGTAGGAACAGTAGAATACCACCATCAGCGCCTGCGCTAGTCCCGCATTCGGGTTCAGTTCCTGCACGCTCTGGTTGATCGAGACACCAGAAATGATGATTGCCAAGATAAGATTGACCGTAATAGCCGCCTGGTTCATGCCACATCCCTTGCTGGCGAAAAACACGTACATCACCACGGTCAATACAATGCTGCATACATACATGGCCATTGTGCCGCCGACTAGGAGTTTCTTCCAAAACAGTGCGTTATATTCATCTTCACCCGTGAGCTCCTCCAACTCGATTTTCTCGAGGCACTTTTCTGCCCATGCATGGGCAAAGTCCACAAGTAAGACCAAGCCGATGCCCAAAAATATTGTCAGAAACACAAGGGCAATGTTATTCCCGTAGAAAACGAAAAACGTATCTGGAATGGCCAAAAAGTTCACTGCAATAAGCGCTATCCACGCCAATACCTTGAGTTTCCAGCACCCGTTCTGAATGACATTCCGAGGGTTGTTGATACTCTTTACGTTGGCAAGTAGCCCGGCCAAAACGAGATGGAGCACGCCCAAGGCCAAGTTGATCCTGTGCACAGACGTGAAGCTGATACACTCCTTGCCGTCGGGCCCGCAACGATTATTTATGTACCCAAAACTGATCTTTTCAAGCCGGTGGATCACAAAAGGAGAAAGTGCTATCCACGAGAGTAACGAGTTCACAAGTAACATGACCGCGTACGCAAGCCGCGTCATTGTTGCCAGTTGGAATGTGCCGCCAATTGACGAGCAAAAAGCCAGGCACGCTGCAGCTCCAAAACAGGAGGCAAGCCAGCTGGTACCAGCTAGAGGAATAGACACTAGAGCACCCATACGGAGAGTGGGAGATAAGTTTGGCTGAGTTTGGTGCAGTACCTGTAAGTTAAGAAACGAGATTTCGACAGAGTTGTCTTACTGCTTTATTTCGAGATGGATGTGAAGAACGTAGCAGCTTAGACTTGTACGTTAGATGGTCTAGTGTCTGGGATGGTAGATAAGCAGCAGGGCGCGCAAACGAGGCAGGTAGTTGTTGTTGCCAGGCCCAGTCCAAGGACGGAAAACAGAAAAAATTTGAAGTTTGTCAGAATAATAAGCTTTTTTTGATGAAAATTGGGCGTGGAGTCATAGAAATATGAAAAAGGACTATTATACTTTCATCCCTCAGAGTGTCGAGGCCAGTGTTGTATCGTACAGTCGAATATGACGTACATGTCGGATACGCATATACGATGGCCGATCGTACTCGGATACGCATATACGATCCTGTACGACATGTACGAAATGTACGAAATTACGAAAGTACGATGAATACGATGAATACGATGAATACGATGAATACGATGAATACGATGAATACGATGGAATACGATGGAATACGATGGAATACGATGGAATACGAAATTAGTGTTTACCAATGTTTTGGGGATGGATCGGTATACTTTCGATGAACGCCAGAATTATAAGCTATTCAAAGTTTATTCTTGAATCTCCTTCGACAGGCTGGTAAGCTGTTTTGAAAATTAGTCTCGCGGAAGCATGTCAACTTGAATCACGCTAAGGTCCAGTGCAGCCGCTTCTTTGTCCTCGCTACATCACATGATTCTCCATTCATTTCTCAATCCATCTCTTCTTCCAGCTCATCCATCTCATTTGGCTCATCCAGCTCGCCCCGCAGTCGGAGCTCAAAGGAGTTCCCTTCGAGCCCGATAATGTTTCTCTATACTTGAAAACCCCCAACATCTTCACCGTTCCCTAGAGCATTCGATTTTCTTTCTTTGCTACTAAGTCATTTACGCGAAAGAAACTTCACGGCCGCGGACATGTCTGGTATGTGGAAGTAATCTCTTGCCAAATCATAAGGAACGGGAGATGTTCTGTTATGAGCTTCATAGAACTCGATAACACTCTTGTAGCACCTATTTCCATTCAAGGGAAGAAAAAATCCCACCTCATTCCTGTCAGTGACAGACAGTTTGTCGTCACTATTATATAATTTGTCAAAGTAACGTGTGCCTCCTCAGAAGATTATTGAAGACAAGTTCTCACCTCAATGTTTGAAACGATCCAAGCTTTGGAGCTCTGCATCATTTCGTAGGCTCCCCCTTATAGCAATGACCAGCCCCTTTGGAACATTTTTCAGAACAATTGATGACCGTAGTCAAGATGATTCGTCTGAAATGTTCAAGCTTCACGCGAGGATCAAGAACAGCAGGGAGTCGAAGTTATGAAATCCCGCCACTAACGGCACTGTACATAATATAGTACAAATGAACTTTGCTGTAGGCCTACCGAACTTTTGGAATTAGGTGTGAATTCAGTTTCGAACTCGGTCTCTAGAATGTTCGAAATATTGTCAATGTAAGGCAGATTTGAATGAATAGTTGCTCGCTTGAAGAAACTATCAAGCTTAAAATTGCCCCAACGCAAGTAAGGCACAGCTGGGGTATCAACATCGATGGTGTCAGCCGGTGATTTAAAACCTAATGAAAAAGTGAACTGATAGCGTCAAGAAATGTGGATTTCGAATGACACCACGTCACAATGAGGCGTCATTCAGCGGGTGCAGCAGCAATGCACGAGACATTTTCAGCAAACGCTGGGCGATCGTCATGCTCTATTCGAGAAAGAGGATTCCGATTCTTCTTCCTTACAACCCAAACTTCTATACCCACCAATGAGTGTTGGATATTATTCAACACTGAGTGAGATGTGCCGCACACAGGTATTTACAATATGGGAACAATAGTTGGAAGGTGCTTCGGTTTGATGATAATTTGACCTACTGCATCTTTATGTACTTTTAAGTTGTTGTAAAGAAGAAAAGAATATTATCTCTCTTGGCTCGGTGATAATTTCTCACTGCGAGCGCTGGCTTCATGGTCGTGTGTAGACCAGATAGTCTTCAATAGTCGCTGAACTCCTGCAGTAACTATACAGCTTGAAGAAACACCGCGCTCACACATATCACGTGATCATCCCAGACATCGGAAAACCAACAATCAGAGCTCCGGTCGGGGCAGACATAGATTAATGCTTCGCGAATCAACAACTTGAGGCAAGTGAACGGCTATTTGGAGTTCTCCAAGTTAAGAGATATTCACATAATGACTGGAACTAAGTGTGTTTTGAAATTACATAATCCGTACTCCGGGTACGCCACTTTGCTCAACACTGGCCTCAATTAAAGGCGAATGCCTAGATGTTCAACGCAATTGTAGAAAAAAGCAAAAAAGCAAAAGAGCAAAAAGAGATTGCAACACGACAATTTCGCATATGGTCTCCCACTACACTACTCAGTGTCGCTCTGCGAAGGTTAACTAACGTTGATCGGACGGGAAACAGTGCTTTCTTCGCGAAATGGTCGCAACCGAAAGTTCTTGTTTCCGCCAAAATAATTCATATACAAAAAACTTATGATGAGAACAAGGAGGAGAGGCTAGGGGCCGGGATGGTCATTGGTTCTCGCTACTCAGTATTCCTTCCAAAAAGGTATTTAAGGGTTTTTTTCTGCAAGGGTATAGATATAGTTCTCCTTCTGATATTAAAAGTTCTTTAAAATAATCATGATACCACCACCCTTCTAGTTGCAGAAACTCGCCCAGCAGCGCCGAAGAACCAATAGCTATTAGTGATCGGTATACCCTCATAGAGACGGAAACAATGATATGTCACCCGGACAATTTCCGTTCTTTGAGTTAAAAGAAACAGGCAAATCTTCCGCCAATCATGCCCGAGCGCTGGGTCACATTTGCCCTGCGGCCGCCTCGCATCGTCGCTGGGAGAAATTCTGGAAGCGGCTCCACACGTTTGAATGGAAGAAACATAAAGACTTTGAAGCTTTACACCATTTCAACTTTGGCTCACATGTCCCCATGCATGACACTAAAACCCCGCTGAAGCGATTTCGGTATCATCTTTGTTTGAGCCCGGTTAATTCGAGACAGTTTGTTTATTATCTTTAAAGAAAAAAAATTATCACTTATACACCGAGTGTAGGTGTTCCAAAGTCCTTTGGGATAAATTGAGCATACAAGCCCCAATGAATTTGAATTCGATGTTGGCACCATTGGAAAATACTTGCAAAAATTTATGCAGCCTTAATTGGTACGTCGACACCATTCGCCAGGTCTATTTATCCAGACGCCGGGGGCAACAGGATCCACCTTTCTCCAGTCTCTTCTGAAAAGACAGTTGAAAAAGGCGTTGGAGCGAAGTAGAACGCGGAAAAATTGCAATGTATCATAGATCATTTTTATAATTAGAATGAATCTTGCGATTGTTGGGGTGTGCCCGAAATACTCTGATGAGAGCGTTCCATAATGTGATAGTTCCTTCTGAAAGTAAAACAGCAAGAAAAAAAGAGGCTCGGTCCCCGATTGTAGGCACGCTCTGGGTACAAATCCTGATTTCGTCTGATTTTGTCCAAGTTTGCTTCAAAATCTTGAGTTTTTTCGCAAGGTTTTCCTTCGTTCAATGGTAGAAGAGATGTGATACAGTATCTTCACGAGCAACATAAACTATGCTCACTTGAAATGATGAAAGTATATCAGGCATAGACCAGCAGATAGAATTTTCAGATTCTTGGTGTTCTTGGTGTTTTGAGAGCGCTAATCTCGGAATATATCGATATGTGAGCATTCAGCTGCTCTTGAATATTGTTGTCAAAGACGCTATTTGCGAAGGCGAGTTTTAAGGATCACGCTGAAACGAATAAACTGAACATCCAGTTCCAGAAAACACACTATCGATCTCATTTTAGGCTAGCACTCGAATTGCGATACCCCTTGGGTGCTCTCAAGCCCTTCCGCGAAGAGCTCTCTATATTCAAGATCTTCATGAGATTACGGCGAAGCAAAAGTGGCGGTATCATACTTTTCACAATATCCACAACGACTATTGGCCAGCTCCAGAATAGATAAAAAGCCACAGGTCACTAAGAATTGAGTGTACATCTTATCTCTAGCAAGTAGTCTCTTTTAATGTAATTGAAACAAAAACAACACCAATTGGACATATTGAAAGCATTCAACACATGGAAGAAGTGTCGACTCGTTTGATCCGATCGAACAGAAATCTTCAGTCAGTTTACGTACGAGCCCAAAAGAAAACTTTTCGGATTCCTTTCCCTTTTCTTTAGCGTCGTACCTCTCATGAAATATGACGTGATTTGCAAGCATCATGCAAGAACCATGTATTTCAGATCCAAGATAGTCCGTAGAACCAGCATTCGGAGAGTTGATCAAACATTTCAGTGAAGGCTTGTGAAATCTTAGTACATACAATCTTACCAAGTTCAATCTCACCCGACCGCAGCAGACAACGTCGTCAAGTGCATGCGCATCGCTGTGGCGATCCATTTTTATTAATGTCTCGCACCAATGAATCGTGTCGTTGGAATTTGCTGATTTTCTTTGGCAAGAATCATAGTGGATGATTAGCGGGATCTTTCTCATCTCATTCGATTAAAAGCTCGTGTCGGGAGAAGCTCTTCGATGTATTTCCGAGAATACATGAATGTGAGCTTGCACATGTTGGCAACTGAGGAGAATGCCAGCAAAAAGCCCTTGCTTAGAAGCTGTGATGAGGTGGCAATCGAGCGGCAAGGCGTCTGTGCTTAAAGACACCGTGGGAAAAAAATTTCTTGCTTGTAGAACCGGCGTTGCAACCAGAAAGCCATTGGTGTTGGAATTACTCGATAAGCTGCACGGGGAAAGGAAAATGAATCAGGTTCGAGCCGATCTGCTTGATAATAAAGGGGAGGCGCCCATGAACAATTTGAAAAAGTAGGGTGAGCTCATGCGCTGGTCTAACAAGCGGTCATATAATTCCAAGGAGATCCGGGAGGAGATTGTATGCGAGACTCTGGCGAGAGCGGACAAGAGCGTCGGCATCTCCGCGGCATCTCCGCGGTGCTAATTGATTTGAAAATTTATTCCACATACGTGTTCACCTTAATTTTGATAGACTCCGTGACGACCAGCCCAAGGACATCGAGTAGCCGATCAGAGATGGGCGCATTAGAACGTCACAAAGCCCAAAATAAATGTCTTGTCTAAGAACAGACTTTGCACCGCAAATGTTTTTCTTTTTTGGCTTGCCGCTACTCGTCGGTTTATGCAACGAGGAGATATTAAGTCTCAGATCTTCAGTTTGCAGGGGCAACTTTTCTTATGCACAGACTGTTTTTCGTTATGAAGAGTAATAATATTAGAAGGAAAATTCTTTTACCTAGATGTCTACAGAAAATTCCCCAAGAAAATTCCCCTATGAAACGTTTTTGGAGGGGTAACTGAGTAACGAGAGTGCAGATTTGTTTCTTTAAAAAAAAAAAGAGATGAAGCGCAAAGTATGCATATGGCGCGCAAATTCCAAATAACAGGTACAGAAAAAGAAAACACAACAGCCGCGGTGCGTTTTGGCTGGGTTGTCAAGTCTTGGGACAGTAGGTAACCACAGGATCCGCGGAACGATTCAGGTGGTATCCCGTTGGCAGGGTTATGGGGTTTCGCCTTGCCAGTCATCTATGTCCGGTTTGTTGCATACCTCTATATATAGTACGAATACATGAATTTCGGAAAACAAAGAAACTGGGAAAAAGTGAGTGCAACAAGCGCAACATTAAGGGAGGGACGCAGGATCACATATATTCTATATATAACATAAACCATATGCACACGGAGATTAGGTTGGTGACAAAACTTTTCGTTTCGTACAATGTATGCCGATAAATCGCTTATAAAAGAGGATAGTGAGATACAATGTCAGCCATGAAAACAGTTCATCGCAAACTCAACTCGGCAACATACTCGCGATCGTTTGCGAAAGGCTCTAGTGGGCCAAAGTCACGTGCATACGACACAAATCTAGCTGTTCGCGTTTTTGATTACAAATCATTTCCGGTCCGTCATGCGAACAAGCAAACATTGGCTTTCGTGCATATCAAAGTCGGCATGTATGTCGCATCTTAGCGGAGTCTATGTTGTGATATCAACATCTTTGTGTTAATCAGTACTCTGCACAAGTATCTTTTTTGTTTGAAACTTACATGTCATATCTTTACAGTTAGCTCGGTCGAATGGTATGGATCAACCTACATCTAACTTTGCGCACTATAAGTGTTTGAAGGATATGGTGAACGATTAGTTAAAAGGTTGGTTGCTTTTCGACTAAGTGCACCATGCGGAAAACTTCAGTGTTTTATGCAGATAGAGACATAAGAGCAACCCTTACTTCCACAGTGAGCTTTCAGCGAGATCCATTGTTTCAGAAAACCTCATTCTGAGTTTCACATAAACCCATAGTGTGGTAAGGCCGTGTTATGGTTGAGTGATTTAACCATCCTCATAAGGACTTACCAAGCCACCCTTGCATCTCTTAGACAGTTGTCCAAGGAAGAGGATCTTTTTTTTTCCTTTAGTCATGTATTGGTACTATATATAAGTACTTAATCGCGCGACATAATTGTCTGGAAAGGGCGTGGCCCACAAACCCAGCCAAGGGTGTTTCTGGTGGATTAATAGCCTAGCAAGTCGGGGTAGACTGGCTGGCTTTCAAGCTTTTCTGTGGATGTGCGTGGAAGGTAAAGTGTTAACCAGCTCTTCGTCGAGGATCTCTTATATACAGTATGGTCACGTGATACTCGACGCCCAAGGCCTATTCTGCAATACATACTCCAACACTGCTTCTTTGAGCGTTTCTCTTGCTATTTTCGACAGCGGCAAACTCTTGAAAAACTCTAGATTGCCGAAGTCATGATTATGCTTCCAAATCCAAGTGATTCGGACAAACTTTTCTCCGTGGACGGTTACGTTGAGTTCTTTCTGTTCTGTATGATAGTCACCTTCGGGACATTTGATTCTAAAAGTAGCAGGACACACACAAGAAATGGAATAACTCCCTCTTTGGGCTTGGGTTGTTCTCTCGCTACTCTTACCAGCAAATTTGCCGTCGAAAAAAAACTCAATTGCAAACACTCTCATGAAAATCTCCATTACAGCTACGGTCATTTCAAGAACATCTCGTTGGTTTCAAAATGCTTTCCATAAATGTATAGGATGTTTTAGCTTGTTGAGCAACTGTTGTGCTTTTTGGCCTAAAATGTTAGTATGTGCTTAAAATATAAACTTTTGCCTCAATTGTAAGGACGATACTAATCATTTCTTTCTTTAATCAGCAAGTTTCGGGTCTAAATACAGTATTTTCAGAAAACAACGGAAAAAAAATCGCTAGCTTGGTCCATGCCGAATTCTTTTTGTTCCCACAATGGTAAATGACCGCGCGGCGACAAGAACATCTACATAACCTAAATTGTTGCTAAAATGCAAAATGTCTGTACGGGGTATACATACCTATCTTACGGTTTGGTGTGACTATACACACTCGAATATTTCTCGCACGAGATTTTACGTCGCATCAATCGATCAATTATCGTAAAGTGGCAAATATCTTTAATTGCGCCATTTGGCTACAACACTTAGTCGTGCCACTGGAAAAAAAATGTCTGTCGAAATTTATGTCAAGATGTCGACAAAATGCCACAATACTTAAGTGGCCATGGGATTTTGTAATCCGCTCCCCCTAGGAACAAAACAATTTAATTGACGCAATTCGAATGATAGTCCTAAAATATGCTCGCTGAATAAGAGTCATAACTAATGGAAGTCTAGACTACAATGTTGCTTCTCCTTCGGGACATTTCGTCGCCAATCCGATAGACCCACTTTTCAAGTGATGGACATTGGCGTTAAGACTGACAAATTTAACACTCAACGGACAATGAATAATCTGTCACGCTGGACTTTGAGATGAACACAGGCTCATTTCCTCGATCTGTGGGCTATGGTCTTTTCGAAGGTAAAATTTCTTTTTAAAGATCATTCGGATGAAGAAAGACATGTGTCTTCGTGAAGATAATGCATAAGTGTTATGCAATCAGCGATATTTGCCACTCAACGATAATTGATCAATTGATGCGACATAAATTCTCGTGCAAAGGGTATTCCACTTTGTATAGTCACAACAAACTACAAGATAGGTAAAACTATCTCGCAAAGACATTTTGCATTTTGACAACAATTTAGGTTATGTGGACGTTCTCGTCGCGGCGCGGTCATTTACCATTGTGGGAACAAAATGAAATCGGCATGGACCAAGCTTTTTTAAGCTAGCGATTTTTTTTCCGTTTTCTGAAAATACTGTACTTGTCACGCCACGCAGCACTGCCTCATGGTTAGATTGTATGCGCATGCCTGTGCGCAATCTTTCACATGGTCATAAACGGTACGTACGTAACACGTGGAACCCCCCGAAAACTGCAACTAGAGAAACAAGGAAGATATGAGCCAAA
>JAKTUB010000345.1:16252-39487 GCA_030556465.1 Metschnikowia picachoensis | reverse complement strand
ATCTGTGTGCAGGACGTGAGTCTGTTGTAACGAGGTCGCAGAAGCGGAAAATTCATGCATATAGTCCGTGTGTCCCACCAAGGGATACACCTGGTTTTTGAGCTCATACTTACGCACTGAATGAACGAAGCTGGTGACAGCTTCTTCATGAGGTTCAGTCGAAGTAGAGAAGAGGTTACTCATAGTAATCTGTGAAGTAGAGTCAGTCATTTAGAAAGAAGGATAGTTGCTTAATTCTTCTCAATATGAGACAGAGAATTAAGTCACCTTTTATAGAGATACAAGAGGGGAACTTCACACATAATTACTAAGCGCCAAGTGCCGCCTTACTCCGGGTAACTACCTGATGCTGACATATTCAAAACATGTCGGCTGGTAGTAACTCCGACTTGAAACATGGGTGATACATTACAGATGTATCACTTAATCCCAAAGGGTTAGGCGCACGCGCATACAGAGGTTTCACTTGGTAGGTGCGTGCATAAGTCATCTATGTTTCTTACTAACTTGAAACATATTCACACTTTCCGCACAACAGAGTCGAGATGGGAAATGAGTCGTTCGAAACCCACTATCACAGACTATTGTCCCGACCCACGGTTTCCCTAATTAACGTTCAACTTTCGATGTTTTGACCTTTTCTTAAATTCATCAAAATACAATTTAAACATGTTTAGGCTGGCGTTGAAAACTGCACTTGTGCTCTTCTTATTATCCACATACAAATCGCTTCCGTTGGCATACCCACTCCGGTTCTATGTGTACATTTTCAAGCATCTTATCTTCAAAAAAAGACAATATCTCCTGACCAAAAAGAACACGTACGGGTTTGGCGAAAAAAATCTCGATATTTTCAGGGCCGTGGCCTACCACACATATGCGTCTCCGTTGGAAATCGACATGTACCTTCACAAATCGAACTCGACGTATTTGGTGGACTTGGACATTGCCCGCACTCACTTTGTGTGTCTGATTTTCCAGACGCTCTTTTTAAAATACTGGCAAAACGAGACGGGTGAATTTCGCCGCAAATCACTCCGTAATTGCCCTTATGTCCCTGTAGGCACGATTCAGTGTGCATTCAAGAAGGAAATCAAAGTTTTTCAGCGGTATTCAGTGGTGCTGAATGTGTTTGCGTGGGATCACAAATGGCTCTATGTGATGCTGAAATTCGAGCTTCCCGGCGGCAAACTATGTGCTGTGGCCATTACCAAATACGTGTTCAAAAAGAAGGGCAGAATCACCATGAAGCCACGTGATTTCATTGCCGAATGCGGCTTGTACAACGAGGAAGCAGAGAAAGTGAATTGCGAGAACTACAAATTAGTCTCGACGCTCGAATCCTCGGAAGGTTTAGAGGCATGGGCGTCCAAAATGGAGACGCGGTCATAGATAAAACTCTGATTATTATTTAACAAATTATACACTAAACGCTGATATATTGCCGTGCATCATCACGCAAGCTGAAAGCCTTCATGGCCCTCGGAGACAGCAAGCAACAACGACCCGCGGAGCGTCTCGTAAGACTCATACACAGGCAAGTCAATCTGATTGAAACATGTATGCGAGGACGGTAATCTGTCCTTGGCTCCGTAGTCACGGTGAATGCTAAATTTGCACACACCATTCGCGCCCCTCAAGTCTTTGAACCCATTCAATGGCACCTTCGACGTGCCCGTTGAAAATTGCAACAACTTTGCTCTTTCCTCATTGTCAAACGACTTTACGGCCCTCCAGAACCACTGAATTTGCTCAGACGACGCAGAATAATTGTTGTAGTTGGTGTTATTCTGCCAGTCCTGCACGTCAATGTCAGGTAAGCCACTGATCAACAATTCGAGCTCTTGCTCGTCGAAAATAGCCACCAATTCCCGCGGGATAATCTCATGGAACCCAGTGATGAAATTTTGCATTTGTTCATTGACAGAAGTTTGCAATCTGTATTCGACAACGAGCCTGACGTAATCCTGCTTATTTTCTTCTGTCACAGGAATGTTTCTTCCGTCAGGAACAAGATCAATGATCTTGTGCTCGCCATAATCATCAGTCTCAACGGAAAAGTCCTCGGTAATGATGTCAGTGATGTCATTCTCAAGCATCCAGATCAAAGACTTGTAGTATTCCAAGTCTAAACTTTCCATGTCTTTAAGCGACACAGACTGGTCCAAAATCTTCTTATACACCGCGCGACTAAAGTGACAATCTAAGAAACAACCATCGTAAATCGCTTTCCCGATTGTGCGTCCGATGAATTTGAAAAAGGACAAATGTTCTGGGTTGATGTACGACGTTCTGTTTGGGTGGTAGGTATTCTCATCACTCGCAACGGCGGTGAACAATGCGTAGTCAGGGTTGAACATTTGACGAGACAAAACCTGGTACCATTCTCTGGTGACACCACCAGCATCAATTCCCGCCTCACCCTTGAAGTTTATCTCCAAATGTGCTTTCTTGAACTCCTCGATTGGCTTGAAAAAAAGAGCCCTGTATGAATCAAGGAAAACTTGCTCACGACGAATGCTCACGCTCATTTTAGCGCTTGGCTCCTTTTCGTTGTGAAGCTGTCTGCTGAAGTAGTTTCGTTTATTGTCGAATTCCAATACCCTCGAATTCTTCACCAACATGCTAAAAGGCCCACTCATAAGATTAGGATTCGACCTCACCATTTGATTAAGAATTTTCTTGTGTTCATCGGTGAAAGAAAAGAACAAACTCTCGATGGGCTCTCTCGTGAAATCGATCTTTTTGACTTCATACTTCATCACATCCTTGATTGGGAATTCCTTAACCTTGCTATGTTTGCAGACCACCATGAGAGCCTCAATCAAAGGGAGCAACGCAGTCGCAACATGAGAAAGTTCAATGTTGTCCTCCAAAATTCTCAAACAGTCGCTTAGTGCTTTCCACAAAGTTCCCAATTGAAGGTGTTTGTAAAGCCCATTCAATCTGTCCAGTTCTTCCTTCGGGTCATCAGATTTGTGATCTCTCTTCTGGCTCTCGTACATATAATCCAAAGCAGTTAAAATCCTAAGCAATTTGGCTTGATCTGAACTCGAAGCAGTAAACTTACTCACGATCTTGCTGTCATGAGCATTATTTTCCGATGTGTCTGCCAACTCCGCGGTCAAAGTTTTAAGATCTTGAACAATAAGATCCCCGAGTTCACTTGCCCGTTCCGAAAGTTCCGTAGAAAATACATTCAGAGCGTTATTCAACAACGAAAGATGGTGCATGCAACTGATTGTGCTACGGAACGTGGAGTTCACGCACTCGTTGGAAGCCAATATTTTGATGATCAGACTCAAATTGCGATCGGGAATGAAGTTTGTGGAAAATGATGCTGGCGTGGGTTTCTTCGTGTCTTTCATCATCAACAATGGCCTGGTTGCATAGTTCAAAACGTTGGCGAGCAAGTCAATGAAAAGATGCTCTTCACTCAAAAGTGGGTTGTCCAAAAGTCTGAAAAGCAAATTGATGGGGTACCTGTCCTCGCAGAGCGATGTTTTCTTGAGTCTAAACTTCTTCGAGTGCTTTTTCGTGAGAAAGTTGTTCTCATGCTCAGTGAGTAAAAACAACCTCAACGCAGGTGTCTTCTCCAACAAATACAAAAGCGCCTCGATTAATTGCACGCCGATGGAGATAGGCGTACATCCGATAGGAAAGCTTTCAGACACGGTTTGCTGGTCATTCTTTTTGGCTTTGGATGCCACTTGAGAGAACATCTTCTCCAACGCCTTTTGACTGACGAGGCCGTCATGCAAAACTGCGATGAGCATGCAGACAACATCAGCTCTAGGCAGCTTGTTGTTGCAAATCAGAACGAGAGTCAGGTAAATGTGCTCCCTTTGATTGATTGGTCTAGGTAAGAACAAGAGCTTAATCAAGCTCGCAACGCCAGCGCGGTCTATCAATGGGACAGAGAAAGACTTCTTTTTCTTCGCTGGCGCCACACTTTTTTCACTCTCGTGGGTGGCAGTGTTCTCGTTTTGTGCCTCGCCTGTCGCAATTTCCTCCATGTCCTCATCCCTTTCGGGCTCTTCTTCCATGTCCGAATCAAGCTCATCTTCATCTATGAATAATCCAAACCCATCGCTGCTGAACCTTCTTGTCATAGACTCCTGCTGCAAAATCTCGTTCCTTATTTGCTCGGGAAGGGCGTCAAGGAAATCGGGATCAATCTCACGAGCCTCACCTCCTGTGCTATTGGCGTTTGCTCTTCTCTCTCGAATGTGCTGCGTAAAAACCTCTTCTCGCATATCATCCGGCAAAGCCTCAAAAAACTCTGGGTCGATATCCGTTCCGCTGATGTCAACCTCGCGATTACCAATCCAAAGCATGACAGGTTCGCGAGGCTCTGCTTCCGTGGATCCTTGAGCTGCCTCGCGCTCTCTCTCCTCTGCCTCACGCTTGCGTAAAGCTTCTTCTCTCCTCTTATTTAGCATTTCCTGCCTCTTTTGGCGCTGCTGCTCTCTTTGGTCTGCTTTCCTCCTGAAAATCTCGTAGCTGCTGGCGCTTATTTGCTCCTTGAGCTTCGATCGGGCCGTTTCCAAAAACACAGTCTCGAACCGACGGAAGTAGAATGAAAAAGTGCCAGCCCATCTTTCAACACTCGATCTAATAAGCATATGGTCGACTGGACTTTTCAGCTGCTCCAGTGTGAGAAGCGCCTGAAAAGCGGCATCGAGTTGTGGAAACGCCTGATCGTTGGTTCGATTGGAGCTAAGTTGAATAGACCCAGCGAGGATTGCAGGTGGATTCAAGGATAAAATCGGCAGGCCCATTGGACGGAGCGCATTGAAAAACGATGTAATAGACTCGCGAGTGGTTCTAGCCTGAGTGCCCACAAATTCGGTCCCAATATCATCCTCCAATTCGGACTCGCTGCGGCCTTCTGAGTCAAAGTCAAAACGAGTGCCATCTTCTGCTTCCTCACCGGGTGTGTCGCCGAAGCGGACTCTTTCGTTCGAGCCGCCCAGCTCTGGTAGGTCGGCGAAAGCTTCCTCCCATCTATCAAGTTCAGCTTCGGTATACTCCATCTCATCATCATCATCATCAGAAAAGTACTCGTTGTCATCGTCACCATCATCGCCCTCATTTTCAGAAATATTGCCGTCGCTTTCAAAGCCATTGAATTCGGACGCTTCCGAATTGAAGTCCGAGCCATCCGCAGAATGAATATCAAGATCTTCGATGAAACTGATGTTGTTTTCGCCTTCGTCACTATCAAACACCTCGTAGCCATCATCAATTTCTTGGTCATCCTCCACTAACTCTCCCTCTTCCACCTCTGAATCGATGTCAGAATAGCTCATCTCATCGCTATCGTCGGACTCATCTTCCGAAATGTCAGACTCAGACAATGGGCCCATGGTTTGGTCTTGGTAAAACTCCTCTTCTTCTTCGCTCTCGAGATCGAGATCGTACATCCCCAAAGTTGAGTTGCGGAACAAGTCCGGAGTTTCATCCCTATCCTCCTCCTCGTCGATTTCCTCGTCATCCTTATCTCCTGATAAAGCAGTCTCGAAAAAATCTGCATTTGCCAACTTGATCTTCGCAAGACTCGAAAGGGTTTTCAATCCTGTGTTGATCACTTTGCTAACATCGGGGAAGTTCAAGTCAATGCTGGAGATAACAGACGCAATTTGATTTCCCAAATGTGAATCGATGAAGGCAGAAGCCACGTAAAACTGGTCGGACTTTGTCGCAGATTTGCTGAGTAAAGGGTAACATAGTTCCCTGAACTTGGCAGATAGCAAGCAGGAGCACAAATCGAAAATGTCATGAATCTTCGAGTAAACACGAGTTATATTTGTGGTTTCGAGAATCGTTTCCCGTAGAATTTTCGAAATGATATCCACCATGAGTTTGCGCACGATAGCCATATCAGCGTCCTCCTTTCTCGGGTCAGGCTCGGCGTCATTTTCTTGAATAGTCGTGGACACAAGCGCCAAAAGCGTGAGCTTAGCAAGAGAAGAAATAGCCTCGCGTCTGTGGAACTCTGGCCCCGTCAGTGAAACCAACAGGTAGCTCGGAATTAATTGGTGGATGAAGAAATTGAGACTGGTCAAGCGTGGCTTGTTTTTCTCTTCGTTTTTTACCTTTTTGGAGAACGTTATGAACTCCAACTTTGCCTGGTTGTATGAGCCCACTAACTCGCAAAGACTTTGAAGAAGAAAACACATGTATGAAAACTTCTTATTCTCCATCAAGAAATCGAACTCCAGTGCATCATTCTTCTTTTCATTAGACTTGGCTGCTTCTTCCGCGGTCTTCTGAGGAGATGTATACCAATCTTCTTTTGTTATGCTCATCAATTGAGACAAGAGGGTATACACGAGTCCCAGCGGGTTGATCGAGTCCTCTATCTCATTACAGTCTTTCATTTCGACATCTGAGTCGTTTGAGGTCTGCAAAGTATCCCTCTCCGTGACATCCAATAAGAAAATTTTTTCTCCCGGCGTGGACTTGCCATCATAATTGTCCAAGCGTACCATCTTCGAAGCTACCTCGAGAAAATAGTCTGGATCCCGCCCAATCAAAGGACGAGATTCATGTATCATCTGACCCAATTCGCGCTTCATGCCTGTGTGCTTTTTCATGATCTTTGTTATTTCGGCTGAAAAGACATCGAGAAGAGTACTTTTTGTATCAAAACATGTTCTGATCACCAAAATTATACTGTCCTGTAGGGTCTTGAGGTTTTCCTTATCTGCTGCCTCTAAAAGTGCTTTCATGCTTTTGATGATACAAGCCAACAATGGCGATTTCATAACTCTTCCTTTGAAAGTTTCCTCCTTTGCCATCAAATACATATACCTCCCAAGCAAAGTGACAGACTTCACATTTTTCAGCGGCTGAAGTTGAAGAATAGTGGCGGCAATCTTCTCCTTTAAAGCGAGTGAAGCGGTAAAAGTCGGTATACGAGATGTAAGCTCCAGATACACTGACGGGGGAGCATGGCTCAATACAGGCAACATGAGGGAAAGTCCTGCTGCGAAGTATTCAGTATCTGCAAGTTCTGGACTGCTCATCACGTCTGACAAAAAGTTCTCGATGAATGTCTCGAAGGTGGTCAGGAATCCCTCATGAAGCTTACTCTCCGAGACAAATGGCTCACGACAAATGATCCCCTCCAACAAGTAGATTAAATTTGTTGACTGAGCTTTCTTGACGTCCTCTTTCATTTGCAGAATATGGTCAAGAACGCCAAAAATACTTTTCACGAGTGTAGAGTCCACCCCTTTACTCTGGTAAGCCAAAGCGACTGCGCGATCGAGACCCCTGGTATGACATGCGAGCTGAATCAAGGCAACCGAGTATATTTGCAGTTCTTCCCGCTTTTTGAGGGTCGCCCCATATCCAGGCGGAAAAAGTTGTACCGGGTTATATTTGAAGAGATTTGCAAAATCTGTGTTTTTGAGCTTCAGTTTGCAAAGATACCAGTCTGGCACGCCCATTTTCTCTGCCTTTTCCGAAATCACTTCGAAGTTTTTGATGGACTTCCCATATGTGAGAAGTTGTCGGGCGGTATCACCATCGAGCTCCAATACTTCCTCCATAAATTGAACTTCTTCGTATGCAGGCGTCATCCAGTCCTCGTTAAGAGGGTAGTAGTCATCAATGGGGTTGACGTCCCATGTGAGGCGAGTCATGTTCACGAGCTGCTCTGATATTTTTGTAGGAAACTCTGAAATGAGAGAGTAGTCGTCAATCTCAGAAAATGCCGACTTGGTACCCAAAGTTGAGCTGAGGAGAAGTATAGCGTGAAAAGCAGATTGTGAGATGACACCTTCCACTGGGAGAATTTCATTTCCACAGTATTCTTTGTTGTAAAAATATGATGTCATGGGAAATTTGTTCACATGCAGGCGCGAAAGAAGCTTGCAGATGAAAGAGAACAACAAGTTCAATGCATTGAACCCAATGGAAGCTTGCGTATTTTTGATGAATGAAAGTTCTCTGGCCGCGATTAACTCCGCTTTTGGCAATGCACAAACAAATTCAAATGCCAGGGCTGCGTGTGAAAACAAAGATACTGCAATATCCGTGGAACTGTAAAAACACAGGACAAAAGCTGTAGATAACACCTCTTTTCCTCTGTCCTTGTATGTGCTGATGAACGTTATAGCATGCACAGTACGGAGCGCGTATTCAAGTTGGTTGTCATCATGTAATCGCCTCAGGCCCCGCAATATCCCGCTCATAGAACTCGCCAATCGCTTCGTGGCAATGACGCTCGCCATCCTCCAGGCATCAGTAAAAAAGTCTTGCCTCCTGTGCATGCAGCTTCTAGAGATGCATGAAAGAATAACAGACGTGTTGTTCATGAGCAGATCCATCAAGAAACGTAACTGGAGAGTGTTCTTGTATTTTGCGCTTGTCGAATCGTCGTGCTGATCATCAGCAGGTGGTTGCCTTGGAAGAATCCTGATAGCAGAGCTTTTGATCGTATAGAAAAGTGAGGGGCTCGTTTTCTCCATTATTTCATCAGGCAACGCCGCGCGAATATTGATTTCCTCACAAATGGCGGTTTGCAAGACATCGACAAGCTTCTCTATCAAGTTGAGGTCATCTTTAAGATAGTCAAAGAAGACCTGGTACGTCTCGTTGGAAATCAGGATTGGGTTCAAGTAAATTTCTGTCAACACGAAGACCAAGTTGTTTAAGCAGTTTAATTCCTTCAACAAAAAAGTGGCTTCTGTTGGGTCCTTTCCTAGCTCGATGAAATAGGACTGTTTCTCATTATTGGTGAGAAAGTCTCGAACCCTCTTCGTGTTAAGGCGTGAGGAAAGAGACTCTAGAATCTGGGCAAGACCATACGATTGCACTTCGTCGTCAAGGTACTTGAGCACAGCGACCAAGTTGAGGACTCCATTCGACACTGTGAAATCAAACGCCGTATTTGGCATCGTGAAGAAAGACTCCCACGTCGAAAATTGAATCTCCTCGATCACGTCCTTGCCCCATTGGCCTGTGTCCTGTAAAAGCCCGTTCAAAAATCCAAATACGTTGTCAATGAGGTTCAGCGAGAACATGCCTTCCCAGGTCTCGATCTCTTCTTGACCGTCTTCCTTGAGCACGACAGCCTCCAGTGACTTCACATACATATGGCCCAAATCAGATGAGTAAAAAGTGATCGAGCTGAGTTGGTCATTGGCGTACGAGGAGAAGGTCGAGATCAACAGCTTGATCTCACGCATAATTACAGGCCGCAACGGCGGGTTGTGCCTGCCCAACTCATCCATAGAACAGCCGATGTTGGCGCACATGTCTGCACGCATGGACTCCTTTGCCAACTCAAGGTTGTAAAAAGAACGGAAATACACCGTAAGGGCGCACGATTCAATAACTTTCGCCATACCGTCCTTGTTAAGCGAAAACGCGCCCAAGACCTCGAGAAGCGACAAGAGTAACTCACCCAAAGGCATGAACAAGCTCTCGTAGTTGCCCAAGATGGCGAGTACAAGCCCGGCCTCGCTCAAAATCGAAAAAGCCGTAGGCTCGTTGTGAATTATCTGCGCCACGTTGTCCAATGTCGTCGCAAGTACTGCAGGCCCGAACACTTCTGGGTGCATCACAATCTTGTTGAAGCTATCTAAAAGTGGCGAATCGAATAAATTGCGCAAACGATCGCCGGCATCGGACAGGATCAAATTCGACACAAAATCTAGCAACACACGCAACAGTTTCACTTGACGCAAGCTGATGGTGTGGTGCACCGGCACTAGCGTGGGCGCGCCGCCGGCGTAGCCTGGATTTGCGAGCGCAAAGTCAACCTCGAAGTTTATGGCGCTTATCAACAAGTTGAAGCCGTTGTTGTCAGCAAAATCGGCCACAAAATCGGGCAGCCCGGTAAGGAGACTTGTGAGAATGTGTACTGCGGCCAGACTAGCCCAGCGATTCTCGCCACGGATGTCCATGAACGCCATCAATTCCGTGAGCAAGCCGCCAGCCACAAGCCTGGGCGCGAGGGTTTTCAGCTCGACCAAGTCGCCCAAGATTGTGAGGAACAATCGGTGGCCATCCTCAAAAGGGTTCTCTGAGCTGAGACGTGCTTCTTTGTTTATGTGCCGGAGCACTTCGTACAAGAGGCCATGATTCACATTGCCGCCCAAATGGCGCACAATCTCGCTTCCCCACACGCGTTTCATCAGGATGGCGCGAAGCGTCTTCAGCGCCGTGTAAAAAAGCTCAGGCGTCACAATGGCCTTATTTTCCGGCAGAACCAAATCTGTCAAGAAATTCAACGTATATGGCTCCAACTCAAATAGCTGACACAGCGTGAAGTCGGCGCTGCAGAAGCACGTGACACATGCAATAGCAAGGCACTTCGCACGGAGCAACTTGCGCCGCAACTGCATCAGGTCGTACAGCTTGGTGTTGAACGCCTTGGCGTTCATGGCGTGGAAAGCAAACGAAAACCAGGTGTATTCCGGGAGCGATTCGACGGCACGGTCGTACAACTGCTCGAGCGAGAGCTTGCGCACGTGCTCCTCCGAAAGTGACAACTCCGCGAGGCCCTCCTCGGGTTGAGACTTCTTCTTGGCGCGTTTCTTGTCCCGGTCCTTGTCTGCAGGGCGCAGGTTGTAGTATTCGAAATGTACCGCTTTCCACTTCAGCGGGTATTTTTGCTTGTGGTCAAGGGCGTCCACCCAGCTGTAATGGTCCTTATTGGCCTTTTGCGGGCCATCTTTTGCGCCCTTGTCGCCCTGTTCCTGCCTGCTCTGGATGAAACTGGCCGGGACGGTCGGCGGGAACGCCCGGGCAGTCTCAAGGAGCCGGAGACGCGCGGCTTTTGGCGCCACAAACTTTTTGTGCTGACTGCCGTACACGTACCTCTCGCCAAGGCAGAGCGCGACCTCAAGCGCAGCCAATTTGACGTCGATAGCCGCCAGGTTCACCAACGCAAACACCCGTTCCGCGCTGGCGTAAATGCTCCGGTTCGTGCAGTGTTCCAAAAGGGTTTTTGTGAACTTCAAGCATGCAATCACTACGCCGGCATCCTCGGCGGCAAATTCCCGCAATGTCGCATGTTCCTCGCCCAACCCGTACTTTTCGATCTGCTTCTCGAATATGTCGTCAAACAAGTTCAACAAACGCACCCAGTGGAGCAAATTTCCCTGCGGGAGATTCCACTGCAAGTTGGCGGTAAGCTTCCGCGCCAACTCCGCAGGCTCGCTGCTGCAAAAATCCTCAATGAGTGGCAAAAGGTGTTTCTCCTTCTCAATCCGGTTCAAGTGTGACCGTTTCGAGATGATCATGGTGAGCAATCAGTTTCTAAACAGTGATTTTTTTTGGTTTAAACGATGTTTCAAGCGTAGCTATAGTGTGGGAGTAGTGTATATGCCTGTACCCAAAACGGTTTGACCTGTTTGTTTTTGGATTCGTGGCTGGTAGGAAAGAAGAATAGTGCCTGGAGCCGGAATTGAGGGTACATTTTTTGCGTGGGTGGTGGCTAGCTCTGGGGCTGGCACACGCGCGGGCCAGGCCAGGGCAGGGCGAAAAACTAGAGAAAAATAGGCCCGTTTTTCCAGTCGGCCAGGCAATGCTAGCTACTATTCTATTCGCTTGGAAATATTGATGTTAATATTGGCTTTTCGTCTTTTTTCTCTTGAAAAACTAACATTTGTGACTCAATATACTTCTTGCGGCTTAGTTTTTTAGACTCATGATTTTGTCTTTTTGTTGACTATTGCTACATGCACTTGAATATTGGATATCTGCAGTATGGATGATATCTCTTGATAGAAACTACATGCTTTCGGGGGCAAGCCGCGAGTGGAGCCGCGAAAAATAGGTACCAAGACTATTCAACCCAAGTGGGTGCCAGTGACAAGGGTTTTTCTGTCAGTATGTATTTTGTTTCGTGGATATACATTAATGAGTTTTGAATCTGCCAAGATTATTGCATGTTGACCAGCTTGATTTTGGTTAACCCCTTGCTTGTCGAATAGTGTAATACTATTCGCGGTGCTCGTCGCAACTGCTTGCGTAACTGGTATTGATTGTGGGGTGAGTAGAATTCTCCTGGTATATTTTTTTTTTTTGCTTGATACATCTAATTAAGGACTGGGAGCCTCTTGGTTTATTTTTTTTTCTTTTCCTTAAATTTTATTGTTTTATTATTTTATTATTTTCTTGCTTGGTACATCTTATTGAGAACGGGATGCCAGAACTTTTATCTAGCTCTCCACAAATCTATATCTGAATATATATCCCTAGCCAGCTTCGCTGCCATGCCCCGAGTTGATATCTTGGCTTGGCTTGAGTCTTGAATTTGGGTATCCGTTCATAAAATCGGAGTTTATTTCTCGTGGAATACAAAATATTAGTTGATTTTTCGTTTCCGGTTTCATTATATTTGGAGAATTCACCGAAACACACCGATTTGGCAATGGAAATGGGAGATCAAACGCAACGAAAGAAACAACACACCGAAAAAATATATGCTTGTAGTTTATACTAGACAGCATATATTTTCCGCTACATCAGGATATCAAGGAACACTTATTTGAATTTTTTTCTCCGTTTGTACAAAGAAGAGTGGATACTCAGACACGATCTCACGGCCCTTCACCTCTTTAATTTTGGATCCTACGTACCGCTATTTGATGTGGTAGGCGACATGTCGGTGATGCGATGTCATCTCTGTCTCAGTCAAACCACCAAAGACGGCATACTCGCGCACATTTATAATCAGTGTGAGACTACCAGCATTTGGTGGCAACAAATAGGGCCTGAGGGCCCAATGCATCTTAACTTCATGTTGGCGCCGGTCAACGAACCATCGGAAGAATTAAGAAAATTAAATTGGTTTGTGAAGACCGTCAAAAAAGTGTACTCTTTAAGACGGCGCGAATCACTGGATGGACTCGCATTACTGACCCTTCTGTTGCGAGAGTTGAAGCGACAGGTGGGGGAAGTACAGCCTCTAGGGCGATGTGTTAGATTATATCGTTTAAGTGTATTGTATATGAATATCCACTTTGGTTAACTTAGAACTATGGGTTAACCGTAGAAGAGAAAAACTCTTCTTTTACTCGGCAAATAAAGCTTGCTTAAACAGGGTCGTGGCGCACGTCCGGTATACAACCGAACGGGCGCAGCCCTCGTCAACTTTAAGCCGTCAACTTCGCAAGCCCTGACCAGTGATGTTAGTCATTTGTTTTTTGCGCGTGATATATCATATTCGCATAATAATATAATATAATATAATATGACTATAATATTAAAATTAATATTGCCAAAAAGTATTATGCGGACCTATAATATAGCTAATAATATAGTTAATATATTTTGCTATCCTAATGGGGCGGAGGGTTTGGCTGCTCAGGCGCCGCCAGGGCTTCTGCGGGAAAGGACAGCCAGAAAATGATGTGTCGAAGACTTGCCGATGACGTGTTCGAAATTACCACGTTCGTTTACTGATGGCCCTAGAACTTCGCATCATCATCTATCGTTCGTTTTAGTTGCATACTAACAGACTTTTAAGATGGATGACTCGCTCGATCCAGGATTGCGTCGGCTACGTTAAGCTCCGCACAAGTTTATGTAAACCGGTAGTAATTCTGTAAAGATATGCTTCGTGAATAGCAGCATTTAATAAGCATTCGACATGGAGGGAGAACACAAGGCACTCGTAAAGGGCCCCTCTGTGTAGTATATTTCGAATTGTATGGCCTCACTTACTGGGGTGCATGAAAATCTCGGTGCACTAAATCCCCGGAGTCATCGAGCTTCAGGACGAAGATGTTATGATATATTATGCGTAGTTAATATCCCACCCATAATATAATTATTATATAATATAATATTTATATCACCTAAAAGTATTATGGATAGTCATAATACCCCATAATATAGTCAATACCACCATGACTAACAACACTGGCCCTGACTGGGGTCATGTGACCAAGCCCTAGTCAGACTCACTCACTGTGACACGATGACAACCGAATTAGTTCTCATACGCAGCCACGCCGCTAGGCATGGTAGCGAAGCTGGCTAAGGTTTTATATATATGCATATATAGTTTTTTGGAAAGCTAGGTAAGCAACTCTGGCTCCCAGTCCTTAATCAGATGTGTCAAGCAAAAAAAAAAAAACCCTATCGTGGCAGTTGGTCAAAAAATCCAAAAAGCATGTTCTCAAATTGTTGCGGGGCCAGACAAACCCCCCTCCGTTGAGTTGTTTCCGCAGGCTCGTCGGATCACAGTGAAGGAGAGATGCCAAACAAAGAATCTTGTGGATATTCCATTGCTAAAACGCTATCAGTTACATAAAGGGTATGTTTTCGACGATAAAAATTCTTCTATTCCTTTTCATTAATCGCTGAGATGGTATATCTGATGGGCCCATTAGTATCCACTTTATGGATCACCTTTTTTTGGCCCCGGATTGTGGCCCTGTCGAGGCGTGATGAATCAAGCGCGGCGCCCGCCGCCTCAAATACACAAGGCTTGCCAGCTCGCTATTCTGAGCGATGCGAAAGGCACCAGTGACACCATTAATCATTTTACGTCAATTTGCAGCTAAAGCAATTTATTCAAAATCTAGAACACTTTCCAAGATCCGGTCTGGAAATACCAAGAGCAACAAAAGCCAAGGCCCCACCATAAAGAAATTGAGTGCACTTGAACGAAATAAGACAGTGCCATCTATACATCTCCTATACAGAAAACAACAAGATTTTCACAGAACATGTCCACAGTCAAGAGCAAAAGAGCGGTGCTCCCGCCCATCAACTTGATTTTCAAATACTTACAGCAGCAGTCGCTAGTCACTATCTGGCTCTATGAGCAGACGCAGCTGAGAATACAGGGCAAAATCAGGGGTTTTGACGAGTTCATGAATGTTGTAGTTGATGATGCCGTGGAGATTTCCACCTCTAATGGCAGCAAAGAGGATTTGGGCCGCATTTTGTTAAAGGGAGATAGCATTACGTTGATATCGTCGTTGGACGTTTAATAGATTATGTGTATTGGAAATATACGGTAATATGAGATCTGCTCAGAAACATACACCGGCGTGTAATTTTGGTAGAGTGGAGGCTGGATCATGATTCGTTTTGCCTTTGGTTTTTGAAGAAAGTAATCCACTTTTCAGCTTCTTTACTCTGCTCATGTGTAGAGCAGGATCCAGTCTGACACAAAACAGGCACTAGGATGGTTTTTTATCCTGAAAGAACTTCGAATTTTCCCTATGTCTGCTTTATGAGTGAATGACTCGCAATTTCAACGCATAAGTCAGATACTGGACGGGATCAATCAGTCACGGGGTGTGGAAGTGATGCGTCTGGCTTGTCGTAGTCATTAAAGTGCCTGATGCCTCAGATCCATGATAAGGTTCCCATATTACCCTCTGAAATCCTTTCCTTTGGATTTTTCACCCTTTTCATTCGCCTTTCCAAAGTCACCCTCATGAAATATAAAGTTGACTTTCTTCCTCTTTCGGGGAGAAACCTCAACAGGATCCTCCGTGCTTCCATCGTCTGATGAAACTCCTTCGGTGCTGTGACGTAGGCGGCTTCTTTGCGTCCGGGCTTCGTTCAGTATCGCCGTTTTATATGAACTTATCTGCTGCTGTCGGAGCATGTGATTATTATCTTTTTGAGCGGCAGATTTCCGCCGCACAGCAACTTCCTCTGCCAATTTCGAGTCAGCAGTATCGCCAGGCATGATTGTGTTGCATAGCCGGAAATTCCGATGGAGAAAACGTGTTCAAATACTGAAACCGGTAAGACTTAATATTATTATAGTATGGTCTAATTTGGAGTGCGCTAATGCTGGTGCATCAATCTTAGGCCAATGGCGCGCGCTTGAAGCAGGTGGAAGACGAGAATGTGAATACAACATGAAAAGGAACTCTTTCACAAGTCTTTAGCGAATACGTCTATTTGGAGTGACTCACTGTGTGGTGTGTGATTTGAGAAATACTAGATGTGTGATATTATAGGGCGTTTGCTAGTACCATTAGAACGTAGTAGACCCTGTTCATTACGACCACATCGTGTGGGCCAAAACTAGGATAGAAGTGCTTTGTTGGTAATTGTGCCACACTGGGTCGAATGTGCCGCACACACGTATTTCGCTTAAGAGGGATGTATACTTTTTGATTTGGCTCATTTTTGTATGTTTCGAGTCTACGTCCATATTTGTATGGTATATAAACGCTAGAAACATCGAAAGGATGTTTTTCCCTCTGCAGAAGTGTGAGCAATTGATCCTTGGTGCCAAATACGAAAGCCTGGAGAGAATGTGATGGTAGCCGCTATCGTCGCCATCGTCATGAACAAGTCTGGTTTCTCGTCAACTTTTCGGAGATGCTTCTCGTAAGAGATTCTCAGAGCCACATCCCTACTGGCCCCTGGCTTCTTAGAAGGAACATCTACGGTGTTGGAAGCACCATTTCAGTATTCTAAAATGCGGTTGCTATGTTGCACTTGTTTTCTATTTTCACCCGCCATATATCCCATTCTAGTTTGACTCGTTACCAAAGGACTTTTCAATGGACCTACTGGTTGCTACGATGTGATTAACTTTGCATGTCCATTACCCAACAGGGAAGCCGTCAACCGTACATGAAATACCTTCACTACAGCTTGAGTTAGCTAAAACTCCGACGTAGACACAGGAAGCTTGCAGAAAAGAACGGAAACCGATTTGGCACCGTTCCAGTGACGTTCTTTGCGCATATAAAGATGGATATTTGGCCGTTTGGGTATTCAGGTGGTACCCGGATACAGGCGATTTCTTGGCTTCTAGAGTCGTAGGTCTTCTTTCTCGTCCAAGCGGATGAATAGCTTCCTCAAGAAATTCCTAGAATTTAAAGGAAAACTATAGCTTTATGAGTACAGATGAAACCAGTAGAGTACCTCTTCGAGGGGACACCCGAGTCAAAATTGCCAATCAGCACTAAATCCACTATAAGGTTTCTCTTTCTTTCTTATTTCTTGTTGTGACCGGCCAAAAAGATGTAGAAAATGGGTCCCAAGGAGCTTCTGTAGAATATAGTGATCTACGAAAGACATTTCTCGGCTGCGACCACATCGCGAAGAAAACACTGTTTCCCGTCCGATCAACGTTAGTTAACCTTCGCAGAGCTGTACTGAGTAGTGTAGTGGGAGACCATATGCGAAATTACAGTGTTGCAGTCTTTTTTTCCTCGCTGATTACTTTTTCCTGATCCGTGTACAGCGCGATATAACCCGAGAAATGTCGAGAGCCTATCAAACTTGGGCATGAAAGGAAGTAACAGTCGCAGAAAATGGTGGCGAATAATCATAGGGACCAAGTGATAGCGCTTCAAATTGGCTTGAAAACTTTTGGGACCAAATTGATGGGCTCATACATCCTCGGTACGACCCCCATATCAGTCTTGGTAGGGAAAAGGTTACTCGATAACGGTGTATATTCAATAGGGTACAAGCACCTTTTTATCACCTCCATATTCAGCACAAACAGAGATCGCATGACCCACCTGTCGCCGTAGGTTGAACCGCGGAGGTGTCATGAAAAGAACCAATACACTTCTTTTTTGTGCTTGATACATCTGATTAATGACTGAAACATATACGAGTACGAATTCACTCTTACTAGGCACCCGAAGGCCGATTAACTCTATTTGATCAAGTATTACATCTGAATTTCTACTTGCAAAGTAATCTGGGAGAGGTAGGAGAAGCTCACGCCTGTCTAAACCAAGTTTTTCCTTGGTTATACAACTAAGACCCAATACTGACAGTAATGAATGTAATCAAAAAATTTTTGAATATATTTGAACAACAATATTTGAGAGACAAAGACGAAGTTCTCACAGTGCTTTCATTGAATTGTAGATACATATGTCTGCAAGAAGCACTTAGCGAAGAAAGCTAGTCCTTGAAACTCTTGTTCCCCTGTCCAAAGTGTCATTCAATGGTGGGGTCGCAGAATCATCAAAGTCAATCTCGCTTCTTTCACTGCCAGAGCCGCATGCCCAAGGCTGGGAAAAGAGAAACGGTTTGCAAATTTTGCTTCAAAATGTGCCTTGGCTCACAAGCACGAATGTCGTGAAGGGATTAGGCATGGAAGCGATCAGGGCCATATCTCTGACTCACAGCTGAGGATAAGTTTGCATGGAAACAGCTTATTTGCTTTATAGACAAGGAGATTTTTCGCTCGCATGAAACGGCTTGTTACGGCCAAGGGCGACAGTATATATTGCTTTGCGTTTCGGTCAATATTTGATTAAATCAAAGTATTTGCAATGATATAAAATAGGGTGAAGTGCTTTGAAACAAAAGGACATTTTCTCCGGTAATCTGTTTTCTTCATCAAAGAACTTTTCAAAGCTGAAAAACTAATTTGAGTGTTAAGCGGCGAAGAGCACGCGTGTCAAACCTTAATCTGGAGCTTTCATCTCAAACATATGCAAATTAGGCGCTTGAAAGCATGTCATTCTGCATATAAAAGATTTTCGCAGCTCGAAGTTTCCTGCATATTAAGCATCAGAAATTTTCGCCAATCTCTCATAGAATAACCCTCAAAAACAACTATTATATCAGGTCCCTTGGCCCAGTTGGTTAAGGCGTGGTGCTAATAACGCCAAGATCAGCAGTTCGATCCTGCTAGGGACCACTTCCAGGGCGTATGGCGCAGTTGGTAGCGCGTTCCCTTAGCATGGGAAAGGTCTCCGGTTCAAATCCGGATTCGTCCATACCTTTTTGTTTTTTGAGGGTTGTAGAGTTGGTTTTTGGGTTCGTTCGGTTGTGTCGCGGGTGTAGTTGATATGGCCGTCTTTTTCCGCGGAAAAATATTAGGCGGCGCACTTTTTAGGTGTGATTGATGAGGATCACGATTTTTTTTCTTCGCTGAGTTTAGAAAGCGCGGGAATTTCCGAAGGTACGCTCTCAAAAAAAAAAAAAAAACAGTGGGCGGCTAAATTGTCGAGGGCCGTGCGCGAGGAAACTTCAGGTAATTAAGAGGGAGACCACGACGGGATGTGCGGGGGTCTGTTACGCTGGCACAGGGGTGAAACGAGATCAAGCGTTTTAGAAGTGTCTGGGGTCTAAGCTCAGTTATTGAGTATTGCAATTGTTAGCTTAGAATAAATTCCGATGTGATGATTAACATGCTGTGAAACCAAAGCTCGCTTGTTTCAGACTGTAGTCTGATCGAAGGCCTTTCTGGCTCTTTGGACAAGATCTACATTTCGTACACCCACATTCAGGATTCTACTACCCTCTAAAGAAGAGCCGGGGAAGATGTACAGGTGAGAAGCTACATAGCCAGCCATCTAATCCGAAAAAGGGTGAAATCGGCGCTTATGGAAAAAGTATACAATCTTTTTTTTTTGGTTTGGTATGCGTGATTCTAATCGATCTGGCCCTGATCTGGTCGGCGTGTGAACGAAAATAGGCACGCTCTGATTCTCTGGTCAATTCTGAGCTCAAGTTTCTATTTGTCACAAAACAGAGAAATCTGGTGTCGAAATCACTTGGAATGGATGAGTCTTAAAGGCGATGAGAAGGTTTGTAGTATACGACTTTAAACACAGCGGCGATTTCCCACGCGACCTGCACCGTGCCCATTATCCAAATGCAATGCACGAGGTGATCATAGCACTATAAGACAGGCTGATGAAGAACTCGTTTTTTGGGTGAAGATAGCGAGAAGTCGCATAACTGCTCTCGGGAGAAAACCTAAAGTGTAGCAACAACAGCCAAAATAGCCTCAGGAGAACACAGCCAAAGAATGTATTTTTGCTCGCTTACGTCAACAATGCAAGACGTGCGCAGTCACGGAGATACGCGAGGGGGCATAGCTTTCAATGTAACAACAAAAGGAGTCTTTCCCCATCAAATTATAAAATGTTTAAATGATATATACAGAAGACCCGATAAATGGCCAACCCATACCCAAGAAATAAAAGAAATGTATGAAAATGGAACTTATAGTGTTAAATTAGAAGACATAGTTACTTCTGTTCCAAATAAAGATAGAACAATAGATAAAGCTACAGATTACTGTATAGTGGATGTAATAGCTATGAAAGAAACATGGACTAGATTTAAACATGTATTATCAACTCATCATAAAGCTCCTACTTTGCCTAAAGAACGTTTATTCTTTATAGATACGCTTGATTGCATAGACTACTTAGATAGCCAGTAATGGACGTATTTATGCTTATTGATGAAGCACTTTCTATTGCTGCTTTAGTACACTCATACCCTTCTTCTTCTTTTAATCCTTCATCATAATTATTATCTATGTATGTTTCTACTTTTCCATTTACAATTAATTCTCCTATTCTCATGTATATATGGTCATAATCAAACTTAATACCTTTTGATCCTTCTCTTATCATTCTTATTATTCCTGACCTATTTGCGGTCAACCCCTTTTTTTAATTCTTTCACTGATCCTAGTAAATAGCTTGTGTTTTAGTCGGAGCAACTTTCATACAATCATAGCTTTTACTTAATCCATATATATTCATTTCATCTCCATCAAAATCAGTATTAAATGATTTACATAAGAAAGGGTTTATTTGTATTGTTTTATTTGAACTTGTTGTTAGTTTCACTATAGCCATACTTTGTACATTTAATGTAAGTTGTCTATTTAATATACCATATTTGCATTCTATGTTCACACCATATGGTATTTCTACTGTATCTATGGGCAATGTAGGATTAGGTACTATTATTGATCTTATACAATTATCTACTCTAGTGCAGTATAATGTAAACACCGCTACTCACATAAACAAAAAGGAATTCACGTATCATGAAAAGATTGTGAAAGCATTTTGAGGAATTTGCATATCTCTAGTTTTGTTTCCCTATATTTAGTTTCAGTTGCTTTCTTTGGCCTGGTAGGAAGAACATCCAATAGGGCTTGACCTATTGGCAAGCTACCTTCAAAAGCCGACGATCACACTGTTTTGACATTTATGTGATGTTCGTACTCTGCCTCAATTGTTCATGATACTATTTTGTCAATTGAGATGCGGGAAAAAACTGGAAGCGGTTTTATTTTCGGCCTCTACTTTTATAGTCTATAGCGGAGACTAAGCGAGAGCGGTTTCTCTATCTAAACCCTGCATTGAGCGTGGATGGAGGACGATTGCTACAGATAACCCACTCGGCGTTTCAAGTAACTTTGTTTTGCAAAAGATGCTGAGTATATGTCCAATTTTTCCTTTAACCTCTCTTTGAGAGGGTCCGACAAACCAGATTTTACTCATGATAATTTTGGCTGCTTGTTGATACAACATGTTTCGGCGACCAAAAATTTCTACTCATGTATGGGGGTTTCAACTTAATTTAGCATGTGAAGCACGGCTCTAGATATAGCCTTTCCATTGCAAATAAAAGCTATCATTATTTCAGCACATTTTGAAATTGACTAAGACTGATTATCCCTCGATATGTCATTGTATTCCAAAGGGCATGCCAGACCCATCAGTGTAAAAATTCAATTGAAGGATTCTGAGTAGTATTCGCAGCCACTTTCTACTATTGCATCTCTTCATGATGTACTTTTGAGACAAAAATAAAGGAAAAAGCAGAACAAAATAGAAAAAAATCTACGTATATAGCAAAGACGCCCTTTTAGGGGGTCCAAAACTAAAAAATACCAACTAATACTCAGAACACCAGCCTATGTTGTGCAAAGCTAATTACATCTGCGTTTTCGTGACTCTTTTGGCACAGAGTTCAATTGCACCAAGCCGTTTCTACAGTGAGTGGTAAGGTTCATTTGATTCAATATTGAGTTTTGTACGTATGATCTCGGTATCTTTATTGGTTGGGAACCAAGATTCTCTGAAAACAGGAATCTTGGAGGATTTCTGTAAATTTTGCCGCGGATTGAATTGCACCCAAATGAATACCCATGTGAAATCTTGAAAACAGTTGAGACTGATGCACTAGAAAAAAGCCTCCGAAGTCCCTAAATGATCAAACAGAGCCTATGGCGAGCGTCAACAAAGGCCTGATGCGGCACATTGAAGGATCTTCCTATCCGGAGAAGGTCGCCTCTTTTAATTTGCACGGAAACGCTGATCTCGAGTTATCTGTCATTTACCCCTTAGGAAAGGAAATGACTGAACCGAGTCGCCTTTCATACAGGCCCCTTTCGTGTTGTGACGAGGTCGCAGAAGCGGAAAATTCATGCATATAGTCCGTGTGTCCCACCAAGGGATACACCTGGTCTTTGAGCTCATACTTACGCACTGAATGAACGAAGCTGGTGACAGCTTCTTCATGAGGTTCAGTCGAAGTAGAGGAGAGATTACTCATAGTAATCTGTGAAGTAGAGTCAGTCATTTTGAGAGAGGGATAATTGCTTAATTCTTCTCAATATGAGACAGAGAATTAAGTCATCTTTCATAGAATACAAGAGGGGAACTTCACAAATGATTACTAAGCGCCAAGTGCCGCCTCACTCCGGGTAACTACCCAGTTCTGACATGTCTAAAACATATCGGGCTGGTAGTAACCCCCGATTGGGAAGATGACTAACACATCTCACAAGATGTGTTACCCGCAGTCCCAAAGGGTTAGGCGCACGCGCATACAGAGTCTTCACCAGGTAGGTGCGTGGATAAGGCATCTATGTTTCTTACTAACTTGAAACATATTCGCGCTTTCCGCACAACATTTCAATACATGCGACTCAATCAACGATGGAGTGAGTTTTACTTGAACTCGCTTACTGGCGGACCGGAAAAAAAAAGTACGAAATGTGATTGTTTTTGCATGGAAATCAGTACTTACTAAATTCGCGCCAAGTCTACATTGGGTTCAAGTGGTATGAGCTGATGAGGAATGCTACTGATAAGAACCGCAATAATAACTCGTCGTCCAAGATGTGAAATCAAGCTTGGGTCATTTGTCTCATATTAACTGCCCTGCCTTTAACGCCTTCCTAAAACTTTTCCGAAAAATTTAGAGCCTTTAACAGGGTTTTATGAGGCCAAGTATTCGACTGGATTGAGGTGACCTACATGACGACGACCCGCGCAAGCCCTGAGAAATACTTGCATTTAGTGCCAAAGGAAAAGAAGTTTCATGTAGAAGTTTACAATTTCGATTCTTTTTGCTAGCCGTATTTGATCAAGAAATGGGTGTCAGTATGATTTACTTTACTCTCCACAAAAATTTTATACGAATGTGTATATGATCCTAGTCCGCTTTGTTTGCCTGCAGTTGCTATCCTGGCAACGCCAATTTGATCGACATTTTGGA
>JAKTUB010000345.1:1275-16232 GCA_030556465.1 Metschnikowia picachoensis | reverse complement strand
AAAAAAAAAGTACGAAATGTGATTGTTTTTGCATGGAAATCAGTACTTACTAAATTCGCGCCAAGTCTACATTGGGTTCAAGTGGTATGAGCTGATGAGGAATGCTACTGATAAGAACCGCAATAATAACTCGTCGTCCAAGATGTGAAATCAAGCTTGGGTCATTTGTCTCATATTAACTGCCCTGCCTTCAACGCCTTCTTAAAACTTTTCCGAAAAATTTAGAGCCTTTAACAGGGTTTTATGGGACCAAGTATTCGACTGGATTGAGGCAGTGTTGTTAGTCATGGTGATATTGACTATATCATGGGATATTATGACTATCCATAATACTTTTGGGTGATATTAATATTATATTATAAACTAATTATATTATGGGTGGGATATTAACTACGCATAATATATCATAACATCTTCGTCCTGAAGTTCGATGACTCCGGGGATTTAGTGCACCGAGATTTTCATGCACCCCAGTGAGTGAGGCCATACAATTCGAAATATACTAAACAGAGGGGCCCTTTACGAGTGCATTGTGTTCTCCCTCCATGTCGAATGCTTATTAAATGCTGCTATTCACGAAGCATATCTTTACAGACTTACTACCGGTTTACATAAAATTGTGCGGAGCTTAACGTAGCCGACGCAATCCTGGATCGAGCGAGTCATCCATCTTAAAAGTCTGTTAGTATGCAACTAAAACAAATGATAGATGATGATGCGAAGTTGTAGGGCCATCAGTAAATGAACGTGGTCATCACGCTATTGTTTTACTCGCTTCGAACACGTCATCGGCAAGTCTTCGACACGTCATTTTCTGGCTGTCCTTTCCCGCAGAAGCCCTGGCGGCACCTGAGCAGCCAAACCCTCCGCCCCATTAGGATAGCAAAATATATTAACTATATTATTAACTATATTATAGGTCCCCATAATACTTTTTGGCAATATTAATATTAAAATTATAGTCATATTATATTATATTATATTATATTATATTATATTATATTATCATGCGAATATGATATATCACGCGCAAAAAACAAATGACTAACATCACTGGATTGAGGTGACCTACATGACGACGACCCGCGCAAGCCCTGAGAACTACTTGCATTTAGTGCCAAAGGAAAAGAAGTTTCATGTAGAAGTTTACAATTTCGATTCTTTTTGCTAGCCGTATTTGATCAAGAAATGGGTGTCAGTATGATTTACTTTACTCTCCACAAAAATTTTATACGAATGTGTATATGATCCTAGTCCGCTTTGTTTGCCTGCAGTTGCTATCCTGGCAACGCCAATTTGATCGACATTTTGGAAGGGATCAGAACAGATGATCCAGATACTAAAGACGACATAACAAAGATGTGAAAAAATGGCATTCATTTTCAAAGCAAAGTATAACGTCAATAATCATCGACCAGATACCTGCATTTTCCGGCAATATGTGATTTCTTAACAGGAAGCTTTCCATCTATTAGTATCACCTCGCAAAATGAGACTGTCGATTCATTACCGCTAGAAAACCACGGCTTATTCAAAGAAAAAAAAAACAATATCTCATACTTATAATCTATTCTTCAAGCAAGAGAAAAAGAGAAAAAGAAAAAATCGACATTCGCAAGAATACAGTTTGACGCAATTGGCGTGGCAGTCTGACAAGACCTGCCCTGCGCGTCGCGTGAAGTATTCGCGCGCCATGTATAGTCACGTCTAACCCCTCATCACGTCTTCTTCAGGACATACCAAAGTGCCTTTGAACCAGCAAAATCGGCCAGAAAAATAGCATAGATGAATAACCAGCCCCGACAAAAACCACCCTACGGCTTTTCTCCGGGTCAAAACGTCAACCTGGGCCCCTCCGCTGGGGGACCTGGCCCAGCGCGTGCGCCGCCTCAAAATTTCCACAAACCGGCGGTAAAAACGCGTCAAAACGCGCTGGCAACGATCCCTTATTCGGAGGAAGAAGCACAGAGAATCCAGAAACAGCTAAACAGGGTACTTGGGCCGGAATACGTCAGCTGTCGGCCGGGTGGTGGCGGCCAGAATGTATCCTACATAGAAGGGTGGAAGGCGTTGAATCTAGCCAACGAGATCTTCGGCTTTAACGGCTGGAGCTCCGAGCTTATTAGTGTTCAGGTCGACTACTTGGACCTGCACGGATCCGGGCGTGTTTCGCTCGGCCTTTCTGTCGTGGTGCGTATTACTATTCGTGATGGTACATTTCATGAAGATTTTGGGTACGGAAACATCGACAACGCGAAGAATAAGGCGATTGCGTTTGAAAAATGCAAGAAAGAAGCCTTCACGGATGCATTAAAGCGCTGCCTACGTTGTTTCGGCAACGTTTTGGGCAACTGTCTTTACGACAAGGGCATTGTGGCAAAAATGCAGAAGGTGAAGCTCCCGGCGCTAGAATTGGATTGGGACGATTTCCACCGCGATCCGCTCATTGTAAAGCGGGAGGTTGACAAGCAGAGAAAAGCCGCCGACGCAGAGCGGATTGCTAGCCTGACATCTAATGTGTCTACACATCAAAATCCAGCGTCGTCTATACCGTCTTCGTTACTGTCACGCAATCCTCTGGAAGTGCCATCTGCACCAAGCACAGCTTCAACTGCAAGCTCAACCAATTTCAATAGACCTGTGCCCCATCAGGCCCGAGATCAGGTAATGCAACCTTTGCCTATTCCGGCCAATGGCTTGCTTTCTATTCCTAGTTTCACTGCGCCCAAACCCGGCGCAATAGCCAGTGTGAGTCTGACAAGGCCTGGAGCCGCGACTGTCTTGACTCCATCCATGGTGAAGGAGTATGATCTTGACGATTTCGACGATCTGTTTGTATTTAGTGATGATATGCCCGCAGACGCGCCCGTCCAACAACAAGACACCGCGCTGAAAAAGCAAAGCCACGTTCCTGACATTTCATCAGTGGAGCATGTCAAAGAAGGCGAAATGACACCGGGCCAAGTCTTTTTCACCAGCTCGAAAAAGGCGCTCGACGTACAAAAAGAGTCATACAAAGATGGCATTCCTGTTTATAATCACAAACCTTTCGCCAGCACCTACAAGCCATCAGTGGACTTGAACAGGTCGGCGAAAGTACGCAGGGCCGATGTCCCCGCATTGCACACGCCCAGTCAAATAAACGCCAGTCAGAATCCATTGGCAGTATCGGGAACCAGCATAGGCAAACGACCGCTAGGCATGCCACCATCCCAGAGGTCAGCGTCTAAGAGACTTCACAAGGCTGACGAACCGTTGGAGAAGGAGAATGATGTAGAACGAGGAAAGATAACCATTTGAGCATATTCATAACAATGGCGCACAGAGTCGAAGTACACGTTTGTTGTCAGAAGTACTGGGGTTGCGCCTCAGCGTGTGATCAGCAAACGGGAGCGATATTCCATAAAGAAAGAGCATGATCTCCCGACGCAAACGAGATTGTTGGACGGTAAAGACCACTTGGAAGTATATCCGGCTGAAGAAAGAACAAACCGCACACCCTAAGCCAAAGCCATACGTTCGAACGCCGTATTACACACTAATAGAATGCGGCTAATAGCAACGGCTTGATAACGTTGAGTGGAGCAATGATTAAGCATGCTAGAATATTCATTTCCAACATGCCCGGCTATCTTATCGTTTGGTAGTGCATATAGAAACATTATCTGCAGTTCGAGTTCACCCAGGTGCCTTTCTTGTATTCTGACACAGCCATAAAAGCCACACAATTTGCATACAATTTAGAGGTGTTCACCTGCTTTGTCTATAACACCAAAGGTGATACTAAAGCTCTCCAATTAATAACGAAATACACAAAATGGTTCGCTTGTTGGCATCTACAGAACCACTCCTCGCCGCACCGGGTCCATACAACGAGGTGCCCGATGAATACAGCGCAAAAGATGCAAAAATAGCACTAAGCTCGTCGCGAATTCTTCTAATCGGTGCTGGCGGGCTTGGATGTGAAATAATCAAGAATTTGGCGCTCACGGGATGCAGGAAAATCGACGTCGTCGACATGGACACGGTCGATGTAACGAATCTCAACCGGCAGTTTCTTTTTCGGGAAAAAGATATAGGCAAGCCCAAGGCTGTGGTAGCCGCCGAGAAAATCAAGGCTCGCGTTGATCCTCTGCTAGAAATCACTCCGCATTTTTGCCGAATCCAGGACTTGCCTGCAGACTTTTATCGCCAATTCGCCGTTGTAGTTTGCGGCCTAGACGATATCGAGGCCCGGCGCTGGATCAACGCAATGGTGGTTGGTTTTGTGGATGAAAACTTGAATGGGCTTATACCCATGGTGGACGGCGGCAGCGAGGGCTTTAGAGGCCAGGCCAGGGTCATTTTGCCCACTTTAACATCCTGCTACGAGTGTTCGCTAGATATGCTTTCTGCGAAAACGACCTACCCTGTTTGTACCATAGCAAACACGCCTCGGCTTCCGGAGCACTGCATTGAGTGGGCTAGTCAGCTCGAGTGGCCCCGGCGGTTTCCCGGAAAAAAATTCGATGCCGATAGCTCGGAGGATGTGGATCTGATGTATGCTTTATCCTTGGAGAGGGCCGCCGAATTTGGCATTGAGAACGTGACGCGTAGCCTCACTTTGGGCGTTGTCAAGAATATAATTCCCGCAATAGCATCCACCAACGCCATCATTGCCGCTGCATGCTGCAACGAAGTGTTCAAACTCATAACCAGTAGTAACCCGGTTTTGGATAACTACATGATGTACTCGGGCGACGACTCGATATTTACTTATACTTACTCACACTCAAAAAAGCCCAATTGCCCTGTTTGCGGAACGGGCGTGAAACACATCAAAGCAAAGAAATGGTGGTTGGTGAGTCATTTCATGGACATGTTAAAGACATCGCATGATTTTATGCTTAAAGACCCGTCGATCGCCACGGCGGCAATGAATATATACATGGCGCGGCCTGCGTATTTACAGCAGTTGACGCAGCCAAATTTGGCAAAAAAACTCGCAAAACTAGTTGGTGTGGGCGAGGAGATTCTCGTGTCGGATCTGCGGCTCCCTATTTCAATGCGGGTAGTAATAGACGAGTTTGAGGGCGGAGAAACCGAGCCCAAGGATATCAGCTCGCTCCTTAACTCGTGAATAGGGATTTAATTTTCTTTTTTGGTTGGTGAAAAGTACCTAATCCCGAAAGCATAGTATAATCGGTTCGCTTATCAAAACTTTTGCATCTCGCACTGGACCATGGAATTGAACTTCTCAATGTTGTCGAGATAAACGTGGTGGCCAGCATTTTCCACCTCGCAGGTGAGACTTTTAGTCGGGTCATCGGCCGCGGTGTTGATGATCGCGGAGCAAAGCTCGCCACCCTTCTTGTCCATCCAGTCTTCCTTGCCGTAACACCATAAGAGTTTACACTTGAGTTTCTCGATGCCACGCTCAATCAAAGGGTGTCTTGCGTCGGCGCCGGGTGCTAGTAAAAAGTTTAGCATATACTCACCCAGGCCAGGGCTCTGGAAAATGCCGTATGAATATTTGTGGAGCAACAGCGACTCTTTCCGGGACAAATTGGCGAATCGCCGAGACGACCACATGCTGACGAGCTTGGAGCCCAACGGACCTGCTTTCCGCACTAGTGAGAACGGCAGAATGTTTTGTTCCCATAACCTGGCGAAATACGGCGGCACCACGACTTGGCGCCGGTGTTTGATGACGGCTCCTGGCGAAATCATGAGCAATTTCTTGCAAAAGTCGGGTTGCTTCTTAATACCGTAGGTGGCCATCAAGTACGCGCCCATCGAGTGTGCCAAAACGAGATTTTTCCGTGGATTATCATTCAAGCCTCGGATCTGCATCCATTCCGCAAAAGAACTGTGGAAAAAGTCCTCGACTTCGCCCAATGATCTGGCACTGAACCGGGGCCGTGACGAGCATCCATACCCCAACAAATCTATGGCGTGAACAATCCAGTTTGAATTCCCAGAAAGAGCGTCGAAGTTCTTGAGGTAAAAACCAAGCCCGGCGCCGTACCCATGCACCATTATGAGATGGTTCAGCCGGCGGTAGTCTACATTTCCCGGCGAGACCTTCTTTCCAGCAAACCGTTTTGGGTAGATCACGAACTCATTGATGCTCTCGCCAGACAGAAGCGTTGTCTGCACGACCTCGCCCCTTCGTCCATCCAGATCCGAATTTGGGTAGAACGGAAGCGTCAGTAATAAATCATGCTGAAATTTTAGAGGGTTTTTGCGAAACGAATAATCCTCAACCAGTTCTTTGATGGAAAGTGGAAACAGCGACAGGAAAAGCTTTAGTAAAGGCACCAGCGTGGGGTGACTTGGTCGTTTATACTGCAACCGCGCCACACTTTCTGCGTCTCTCGATCTCGCGCCGCCAAAAAAATCTGCTTCTCTTTGCTGAACACTACTACCTTTTAGTTGTTGCGAACAGCTGATGCGCGTTCTTGTAGTGAGAGAAAGAAACCGAACCTGACCCACAGAACTCATGGCTATAAAAACACCATCCGATACTTTGGGGGGTTTTTTTCTCGTGGTGTGTAGATTGGCGGTAAATGCTCCAACTGTGAACTTGCAAATGCTCTCACGTGGTGAATGGACACTGGTGAGCTCATTCTAGCAAATGTTTTTTTTCCGTTAGTCATGTATTGGTACTATATATAAGTACTTTAGCGCGCGACATAGCTGTCTGCAGTGCTGTCAGTAAGTGGTATTTTTGTATTTTTGCGATAATTTTACTAAAAGAGATATCTTGGACGAATATTTATGTTTTCATAATTTTATAGTTTACTATACTTAGTATATTTAATATGAGTAATATCCTTTCCATACAGAGTCAAGGGGGGGGGGCTGGGCTGGCCCTTGATAGGCATGTAGTTCAGATTTAATATCAAGCCCCAGTCCTTAATCAGATGTATCAAACAAAAAAAAACCAAATGTTTATTGTAACTGCTTATGGGAAAATATTTATAAACTTATCACGGTACAACACCTTATTATGTGATGCTCAAGATAGCGTCGTCGATATTGGTTACAAAATACCGCTTATCCCAAGACGCTTTAAGGAGATTTGTCCGGAGGTCCAATCGGTCAAAAGATGGGAAAATTCTGGAAAGCCTTGCACAAAGTAGAGTGGCTACTCAGATACGACCTCACGGCCCTTCACTTATTTCATTTTAGGTCCTACGTACCACTATTTGATGTGGTGGGCGACACGTCAGTGACGCGATGTCATCTATGCCTCAGGCAGACCCACAAAGACAGCATGCTAGAACACATATATAACAAGTCCGAGACCGCCAGCAGCAGTTGGTGGCACCATAAAGGGTCTGAAGGTCCAATGCACCTTAACTCCATGTTGGCGCTGGTCAGCGCAACATCGAAAAACTTGAGAAAATTGAATTGGTTTGTGAAGACCGTCAAGAAGGTATACACACGAAGACGGCGCGAATCACCGGACGGGCTCACATTACTGACTCTCCTGTTGAGAGCGTTGAAGCGGCAGGTGGGGGAAGTACAGCCTTTAGGGCGATGACAACCTAATAATTTGTCATACGCAGCCAAGCCAAGATATCAACGCAAGGCAAGGCAGCGAAGCTGAATAGGGTTTTATATATTCAGGTATAGTTTTGTGGAGAGCTAGGTAAGTAAGTCTGGCTCCCAGTCCTTAGTCAGATGTATCAAGCAAAAAAAAAGAGACGGAAGTTGATTCGAATGAAAACAATATAGTTTGTATATTACTTGACGAATGAACACTATCTTACTTTGGTAAAAAATTCCATGGATCTTCTCACAGATGGAAAATGAATAATAATATGCTGACTTTGCGTATACTATTTTCTAATAAATAATTGTATCAATTGATGAATTGAAAGAATTGAACAGAGTTGCGGACTCGAAGATTCGCCGAATTCTTGTAGCACGCGCCTGTCGCAAATCGATTGTATTTTGCGTAAATTAAAGAATACGAGTTACGCAACTTTATGTTTTCGTATTACTCAAAGCAGCGTAATATGCATTTACGGTTTCGTATTCTCAACACGAAAAATTGTAGTAGTACTATTACGATTACGCGATGGTCAAAACCACGTAATACGTAAATTCTCGTTTCACGCACCGTAATGCGCAACACTGTTCACAATGTTTTGACCTAGTTGGAGTTTGTCTACGTACGACAGAAGAAAGAGCTGGTTGGATTGCATCAACAGGGCATCGCGCCGCTCACAAAACCGCTTGAAGTCGGCCTGGCACCTCAACCACCTCATGACTGGCGAGAGACGATCATCTGGATTGACCAACCGTGCGATCTTGATCTGTGACTCAAATAAGCACAACTGTCCCGCCATCCAAAAAGTAATTACATTGCGCAAGCCCGGAATCGAACCGGGAGCCCAACGATGGCAACGTTGGATTTTACCATTAAACCACTTGCGCTTCTTCATGTTGAAAAACTTCTCAGAAATGTACGAGAAGCATGTGTCGCATAGTAATATACGTGCAGGATCGTGCAGGATCGTGCAGGCCGTACCGTTTAACCGCGGTTTCCTGTTGATACGATTACCACATCACCACACTAGCCAAACAAACCCGTCAGAATCGAATAATAGGCCCCTCTGCGGCATGTAGTTCGACCTACACATAACCCCTCACCGATGCCTGGGGTTTGGGAGCCACGCTCCTCTCAGGCACATATGTCTCGCGATTGTGTCCCTTATATATAGTACCAATACATGACTAACGAAAAAAAAAAAAAAACGATTTGTTTCTTTTTTTTTTAAAAAAAAGCAGAAAATCTGAAATACATAAAATCGCATGCGCGATGACAAAGTCAACTACGATTTAAATTTCGAGCTTGCATAGGGCACTTTGACAATTCTCAATCCCCCAGCTCGATTTGATTAAAAAAAAGTCAAAAAATATTTTCGAGTTCCAAATCAGACACTCCAGGTTGCGTTATCTCCCATGGGGCACCAAGGCGTATTCCGGACGGCACCGAAAGGTGAAAATGGTGTAAGCAACTTAAGCCCCCCTACCCTGAAACAACGATTGTCTCGTGCTCCTGCCCAGGGGTCGATGAAAGTCCGATCATTTTAATAGTCGACCGAGGGTCACCCTGGCTAGATATTTCGAAGCGAGTTTTCCCCGGGTTAGAGATCTCGCATTGGTAATCGATTCCGGAGGTGTGTTTATCTTAGTCTGATGAGAGTCCTAAAAATTGAGATAATTTTTCTACTCTAAAAATTGAGATAATTTTCTACGAAAAGAAGAAGAAACAGAAAATTTCCACACAACAAGTTAGTCACTTATTTACCGAACCCTTTTTTGAGAAACGTCATATCCAGGTTTTGGTGTGGAGCCAGAAAATGATAGAATCTAATGTTCTTGTTACATTCTTCTTTCAAGCCCATCAAGGGATATGCCACGCTTTTCCACACCACGTTTTTCGAATTGTCGATTTGGATTCGAGTTAGTGAGACGCCCTTTGAAGAAAAGATCTGAATTTGTTGGCTTTGAACGCTTTGTTATCTCTCCTTTTCTCTTATTTACAGGAGATAGCTTCTTTTTATACTGTTCAGTACATTTTCTACCCCGGCCGATTTCGTACTTCATACAGCCCCGAATTCGAAGATGTACAAAACGTTCGCAACGCCGGTTTAGTTCGTTTTTCGCATTTTGTTGTGTCATTGATTGAATAATCACAGCCTCACCACAACTTTCCAAGATTTTTTCAGAGGATTCTCAGTCAGACTTCAAAAATGGATCACTTACGGGTCTTAGAATAGCACACATGGTGACGATTCCCGCGGCGCTTGCACCCCTGTTCGCATTAGCGCGATGCTCGAAAATTGAGAACTCACGTTAGTGGATGTCCACTGTAGAACCATCTCATGGATACCGATATACCCGAAAAGATCACCAATTTCACTAACACCGAGGGATTTCGTCTACGCTACTGGTACCAGGTTTTGACACTCTTATTATCCTTATACCACATTTGTTATAAGGGAGATCTTTATGACGTGTACCATAATCAACTCAAATTCAGTATGCGGGATATGATAATATGCAGTATAGAAGTGTATATTGTGATGCGAGTGAGGTCATCAAGCCCGCTTATTTGGTCTGACGGTTGCATTTGCGCGATTGCTCTTTAGAATCGGAAGACAGGGATGTCTAAGAATCTTACAGGTGCCTGAGCATCTTAGCGTCCTAAATTTTTTGAAGAATGCCTCAGTTACGTTTATACAATTCAGTGCAATTCCGGTGGTTTTACAGCACCCTAGTATTCAACTACTCACATTAGCCCGCAACTATAGTTTCAAATTGACAATGTGTATTCATCTGCGATTACCCGAAACCCGGTATGGGGAGTTTGACTGTATGTCTGATGATTGAGATCTCAAAATCATACATCAGATGACGAAGTGCCGGCGATTCTTGCTCACAACAAAGAGAACGCCTGCATATTGATCCGGTGGGACTTGCCACCATTAACCGAATTGCGCGAGGTCCGGCCCAATCTGCCTAACAGAAATTTTGCAGCCGGGATCTGGCTTCTCACTGGCGCGCAGTGTTCATAATCAGGTTTAGTAGATTTAATTGCCGCAATCGCACCCTGTCATTAGCAATCGACATATCTTTTGAAAGACCTAGACGAGTTAGAAAGAACTAGTTACTGATACATACAATGGGCTCAGACAACCTTTCGCCTTCTTCGACGAAGTCCTCACTGCCCACACTTGATGGTCGAGGATCTTTAAAAAATTACACTCCCCACCCAAGAAAGAGCCCAAATATTATGCGCCACGACTCATTATCAATCCACAAAATATCCAGCTTTTCGAATAAGTCAGAAGACTCAAATGAGATCAGACGATATCTTGAAGATGAGGAAAGATTAAGAGAAGAATATGACGACTTAGACCTCCAGAGACAAACTACCAAGACAACTATTTTAAGCAGATTAACAAGTAAGATGCATAGTGCAGAAGATTTTGTTATTGATCATGACAGGGCTCCCTTGGCGGATAACGGGGAAGAATTCAAAAGTATAGACCCCGAGCTAGTGACGTGGGCGTTGGATAGCCCTGAGAATCCCAAAAATTGGAGAGTACTGAAGAAAGTCTACGTGACTCTCCTAGTGTCGATGTACACATTTGTTTCGCCTATATCTGCGTCTATTGTGTCGCCGGCGGCCAAAGATTTGGCTCAAGATTTTAATATTCAGTCTTCCACCGTCCAGGCACTTGTCACGTCAATTCACCTTTTGGCATGGGTAATTGGCCCGCTTATCATTTCCCCTTTAAGTGAAACAGACAAACTCGGCCGAAGAACTGTTTTAAACTGGTCCTGCTGGGTCACGTTTTTTTCAATCTCGCCTGTGCCTTTTCTAGAAACACTACCCAGCTCATTATTCTCCGCTTCTGCTCGGGACTTTTCAGTGCTACACCATTAAATGTGTCTCCCGCTGTCGTCAGCGACATGTTCGATGCCAAGAGCAGAAACACAAGTTTGGCCGGCGTGTTTTTGATACCGTTCATTGGTGCCGCTTTAGCTCCCGTCATAGGGGGATTTGTTGTGGAGGCGCGAGGCTGGAGATGGGTCCTTTATACACTTGATATCATCAATGGTGCTATCGCAATTATCGGCCTAGCCCTCTTTACGGAAACTTACTCTCCTTCTTTGTTGCATGCGAAAGCCAAACGTTTGAGAAAGGCAACGGGTAACCCAAATTTACATACTATCTATGAGTTGTCTGGCGAAGGGTTGACCCTCGGAAAGCTTAAGGAGACCGTGACCCGACCTTTGATGCTACTCTGCACTAATCCTCTTGTGTTTGGATTAGGATCGTTCATGGCCTTCATCAACGGACTCCTATACTTGTTGATTGTCACGTTCCCTTCTGTGTTCGAGAAATCGTACGGATTTTCCCAAAGCACGGCTGGCCTTATGTTTTTGGCCTTGGGAGTAGGGTTTATTCTTGGTTTTGTTTCCTGGACTATTGCCTTGGGCTACGTCTACAATAAGTTGGTCAAAAAACATGGCGTTGCCAAGCCTGAATACAGGCTCCCGTGTCTCTTTGTGAGTGCGGTTATCATGCCCATAGGTTTGTTTTGGTATGGCTGGTCCGCCCAATACAAGCTTCATTGGATCATGCCATGCATGGGAAGCGGGATTTTTGCTTTTGGTTTGGTTTGCGTTTTCCAGGCTCTTCAGGCATATTTGATCGACATGAACCCTGCTTTTGCAGCGTCGTCAATCGCCGCCGCGTCGATGTTTCGCTTTTTGTTGGGGTTTCTGTTCCCCTTGTTTGCGCACATCATGTACGAGAAGATGGGTTATGGCTGGGGAAACACCTTGTGCGGAATCTTGACAATCTTGTTGGGTATTCCGTTCCCTTTCTATTGCTACAAGTACGGAGAAAGACTTCGTTCGTGGTCTAACGAGCGTATGGAGAGACGTGAGGAAAAGAAGAGGACCGAAAAACAAGAAGCACTCAACAGAAAAGCTGAAGCGCTCATCAAATAGTATAAGTGGTATACAAGCAATGATAAGATTCATGATAATAAAAGGATTGAACATCATTTCGCGAAGTAAAAGATCTTGGACCCGCCTCAATCTGTGACAGATGTCGCATCCCATCCAGATATTTTTACTCTCGGACACTCATCCCAATCGAGGTAGGCAATTTCTAATTGGGCCGCTCGCACGTGACCCGCTGACTTCGGGAAGGGGCGGTCCAAGTATTTTTAAGTTTTTATTTCAATTTCAACACTCTAGACCGCATAAAACGATATTTGTTATTTTCAGGCTGACATACGGACCGTAGTTTCACCCTTGAATATTTTTGATTTGACAAGTTTGACAAGTTTGACAAGTTTGACAAGTTTGACAAGGTTGACAAGTTTGACTGCTGTAACAATCGTGATTTTGCAGATGCTCAGTGCCCCAGAAAAGCTCTTGACGATGAAGAGCAAAAGTCACATATATTACTATAGGAGCACTTTTTGAAACGTAGGGATTATCTCAAAAATCCGATAACCTTTCCAAAGAAGATCAGCAAGCTTAGTGGAGCATGTGTAGCACAGGCATGAGTGTATGTAGAGGCCGTTTCTTGCTCGCGTCCAGTATTCAATCGAGCGTAGTCGAGCGCGTAACGTAAAATTCGATGCATAATAAGAAATGTTTCAACATTTCCGTAACACGTTACGAAACGCTAGGATTTTTGTCGGGGTAACCAATCCACGCTGCGGTTTTACGCTCAGAATAGGATATCTTGGATAAAATAACGAATAACTCGAAACTTGAGGTAGATATAAACTTTATGTTTTCACACAGCTATAGCTTGTGCTAACAATTCAAGTTCATCAGTGTCTTCTTCTGAAAACCCACGGTAGTCGATCAAAAGTAATCCGTCATCAACTCCAACCATACTACAATATGTGTCCCCTTCCACTTCCTCTTCTGCCTCTAGTTCATTATCAGTACACACCTCAATATCAACCGCACCTTGCGATTTGATTGAGTGTTGCCATCATCTTGATTGACCCTGGCAGAAGGCGATTTCTCTTGTAACAATGTCACTACACGAGAAAAAGGTGATTCTGCGGGCGCTGATGTTGCTAGAACAGCAAAATAGTCTGGCCATATGATAGAGTATAGAGTACATTGTTTTGCGACTCATGTAAAAATATAACGCCATGACATCCTGATCATCTGGCTCCTGAGGCTCTCTGAAATACTTGTCAATTTCGGTATCTAAATCGACCTTACTTGCTTGTTGGGCAAACCCAAATCCAAAAATATACTTCGCTGCACGCACTGAGGTGGAATTGTCATCAACTATTGTGCATACGTCTGTGGTATCCTCATACTTCTGTTTGCACTACTCATATGCTCGTACGTAGATTTTTTAGCTTCAATTTGGCTTTCTTTGTGTAATGGGTCCTTTATTTACGGTGATGCGCCGAGACTTAGGTCAAGAGTTAGTAAGCAACGTGTATTTGTCTTGCAAGGAGTATCAGAACCTAAACCAAGAAAGAGTACCGCGTATCACCACACCGCAGATGAGTTGCACTCAAGCAGTTAAGCTAAGATTCCTCTCACGTATGACGTAGGCTACTACTTCAAACCCCACTTTCGAAGTATAGTGGGGCCAAGTCCTTCAGAAATCCCCCTCCTCCAATATAATGCTACATACACTGACCTGAATGACGAACATGCAGACATAGCAGGATTGTGAGTACCAAGCCTGGAAGGCCGGTTAGCTAAGGAACAAAAGTGAGGCACTCTTCCAAAAATCAATCTTCAAACTCGTCCCAATGTGAAGGCTCATACTCCATTATTCAAGGTGTCAATTTGGCTTTTATGGCCGTGTAGCATTTATTACTCACGCCGATCTCTGCACCCCAGTGTTGAACAAATCAGCGTATTTACGCCGTAAAAGTTTTTTTTTCGCGCGTATTTACGGAATTTGGTTGCGTATTCGTATTCGTATGCGTATACACAACCGGCCCGGCGTATACACTGCCTATACAAAATTTTCCCCGGCGTATACACTGCGTAAATTCAAGCTTCAGCACGTGACCTTTTTCTCTTTACGTGCAACATATGCATCTCATTGAAATTTGCATCGATCTTGAATAAGCCTGAGTTTTTAGTCGTCAGTCTGGCTTTTTTTGGGCGCTGCATTTGATTGATGAAGGTATACAAAAAAATAGATAGCCTTGCACTTGATATACACGAGGATGATATGAGGCTTATGCGAAAATCAATCAAGAACACTACTCTGAAGGATAATCCAAGATGTTTGATATATCAGCATCATCATCCTCTTCGTCGATTAAAAGTATGCTCACTTAAAAGGCATTTTCCTCTTCCTGTTCTCCAGTGATCGCAGTGCTTCTTTAAACTTCTCCTTTCTCACAGTCCAGAAGATTGTCAGAACAATCTTCACTATTGAT